>PISX010016239.1:0-46895 GCA_004024625.1 Mellivora capensis
CTGATATGAGGAAGTGGAGATGCAACATGGGGGACGAGGCGGGTAGAAAAAGAAGAAAAGAAACAAGATGGGATTGGGGGGGAGACAAACCATAAGTGACTCTTAATCTCACAAAACAAACTGAGAGTTGCTGGGGGGAGGGGGTCGGGAAAGGGGGGTGGGGTAATGGACATTGGGGAGGGTATGTGCTATGGTTAGTGCTGTGAAGTGTGTAAACCTGGCGATTCACAGACATGTACCCCTGGGGATAAAAATATGTTTATAAAAAAAAAATTTAAAAAGCCTTCAAGGACTGCAAAAAAAAAAAAGCACCTGCGGCCAGCCCTGCCCGGGTATCACGTGTCCGGTTATGCAGCGAGCATGCCAGCAGGTGGCGCTCCTGCACCAGGTCAACTCCAGCCGCCCGTCCTGCCTCACCTACTGGGTACCAAGGCCAGGAAGGACTACTCCCAGGACAGAACAGGAATGAGAACTGGCTGCAGTTCTAAATTCAATAAAGATGACAAAGAACGACCTGCAGAGAATATGGTAAGGGAAAACTGAAGTCTTCAAAACCCCAGGTCAGAGAAGGGGCACAGCCAGTGACCATGTACCACCCACCCCAGCCAAAGATCTGGGGGAAGATGCAGGAAAATGTAAGCACTGGGCCACCAGGGCACAGCAGAGACCACGGAGGAGGAAGCGCAGGCTAGAGGCGCTCTGTCCCTAAGTGATAGAGGCGGTCCTTGTTGCCACCTGCGCAGCCCCCAGGCCACTTGCTCCCTGCTCGGCCTGGATCCCCTCTGAGCCAGCCGCAAAGGCTCACGTGTTTATACTGCGTTCTGTAAAATCAACAAGAGCTATGGAAACTGGTAAATATTTTGCCCTTCCAAAGTTACCACCAGAGACTTACACCCTGGATTATTTCCCTGAAGAAAAGCTGTCTAGGCTTTCTTTTTCACTTAAAGACATTTCATTTAATGGAACTGTTCTCCGTGTTAGATTTTTATTCTTTCTCTGCTTTGAATGGAAAAGCTGAAATCGCAGGTGGCTGATCAGATATTTGTTTTCATCCATTTAAACTACATTTTCTGCAATAAACCGAAACTGGCTCTGTTCCCTTTATAGTTTTTGATTAACTAATTTTGCTGTCACTTGGTTCTGAAATACATTTCTAAGACTGTTTCTATGTCCAAAATATTGCACGACTTGGAAGCATTCTCTACACAACTCAAACACGTATTCCAATGTGTTGGATGGAAGGTGAGAGGAGAACTCGAGTCAGAGGGGGTGGGTGGAGACACGAAGATGAAATTCACAAGCTTCCAGCTCTCAGCACCCTGCAGCCAAATGACACTCAGGGAGCTAGAAATGCTTTACAAACTTCAGCTTCCTTCTCATTGCAGAATGCCTAAGAAGAGGGCAGAAACCATTTATCCCTCCCTCTTAGAGCGCCTTGCCACCACCAGCAAATCCAGGCTGAAAGGACCACTGGGTCCTGGTACCCCATGTGAACAGTACCTACCCTTCGAGGCCAGTGGGAGGGACTCTAGGAGTGTGCAGGTCAGGGAGAGCAATGTAAGGTCTTATTTACTCACTTTGGAGAATATTATGGGACAGGCAGTTACTTCATTTGGCAAGTTGAAATACAGAGGTAGAGTGGGACTGGTCTTCCCTCCTAATTCATCTGCTCCACAGTGAGGGCAAATGGGGCCCGCTAGAATAAAGCCCCAAAACAAAACTGGATGAACGCCTGTGCTTCCATGAACACACAGCTCAAAGTTTAGCTCACGGTTCCAATGGGATCGAAGGCAGGGCTAGGACACTATGGGACGCCCTGGTGTCATGGGTAGGAACCCCAGCTTTATCTGAGCCTCAGTCTCCTTGCCCATTCAGTGGCACGTGTAATAATGACCCTATGGAGTTTTAGAGACAGTCTAAGGAAATGGTTCATTTCGTGGCTGACAATGTCTGGGACAGACAGTGCTGTTATAGGAATTACTGTTTTCATCATTCTCTAGATTGGTCAGCTAGTTACCATGAGTGTTCCTAGTTGTGGTTAAATAATAGTAAGTCACATCCCTTGGTTCACTTAGTGACAAAAGTCCTCCCTGGTGATGATGGAGATGTTAGGTCTGTGGTGTAGCATCTGATCATAGAATTCAGTCTCTTTTGCTAGAAGCCAAGTCTGCTCTCCCTCTACCATGCTCTGCAGTATCCCTGTCTGAGAGGAAGGACCGGATGCCTGCACACAGCCACGTGCACACAGACACACACTGTCCATCTACTACCAAGGTCCATGTTGTCAACTTTGACACTATGACTGCCATCATCGGCCAAGATGGGGGAGATTCTGGTAAGTATCCTTTCAAAATGTACTCAATAACCTTAGAGGACTACAAGAACTGATGACTCCATGACTCCCCAAAAATCAGCCAAAGAAGACCGAGCAAAACGGCATTTTCATAGATCAAAAGAGCATACTCTTTGGAGTCAGACAGAGCTTTGAATACTGAGTCCAGTTCCCAACTCCGTCACTTACAAACCATGTCCATGGGCAAAGAAGTTCTCTAAGCCTTGGTTCTCTCTTAAAGATTTTGTAAGTATTTACCAAGATGATGAAAGACATCCCAATGTGTCCTGTGGTACCCTTGTCCAAGGGAATGCTACACACACACACACACACACACACAAACACACACACATGTTCACTCACTCACACACATACAAGTGCCATGGTCAGATAAGGTTGAGAGGCAAAAACCTTCTTAAATACTTGCACCGTACATTAGCACATTAAAAGCTTTAAAGAATGCTGCAGTAAAGCAACCTGTTTAGCTAGTGTTCTTTAAACTCTCTTGACCACAGGTGATTGTTAATATCTTGCAAAACAAACCTTCAAAAAATGTTGAGATAATGAATATATAGGGCTTAGTACAGTGCAAGGTACATAATAGATCGTAATCACAGTAGACATCACTATTAATATAAATATTCTTTTCCCATGCCCTCTGGGTTCCTATAGCCTTCTACTTACATGAATATAATGATGATAACAGCAGTAGTAATAGTAACATGTTATTAATACTTTGGTGTTTGCTTACACAGCTAATACAGGACACACCTGGGATTCGAACCAAGACGTGTCTGGCTCCAAAGCCATTGAGCCATACTGTTTCCCTATTCTTCAGTGATCCCCTTCAGAGGTGACCCTTGCTGCCACAGTCGTTGGGGGCCACTGTCTGGTGAACACTTCACCCTACTGCCCCACAAGAACCAGCCCATGGGAGCAAATGAGGAGGTGAAAGGCCAAGGCTCTTACCTGGTGCTGGACTCCATCCTCAGTGATGCACTGGGTACAGGCCTCCTCAGGGACACAACTACCTTCCAGCATGACTTGGTTCTGGGGGCAGAAGCAGCCTTCCGAGGGATGGTCCCCACAGGAGCTTGTGTTGCCCTCGCAGAGCCGGGGGCAGCCACGCTCACAGTGGTTGTACACCAGGGATGGTGGGCATGACATGTCTACAGACAGAGAACACGGTCACACTCAGCCCACACCAACCACAGAGAAACAGAGACACAGCCGCTTCAAAGAGGTTGACTACCCATTTTTATTTCCCCCGTTTTCCATAAAATTAGACCTGGAAGTGAGGCACCTGACCACAGAATACAGACTACATTTCCCAATTTCCCTTGCAGCTAAGTGTAATCACATGACTGCAGTTCTGCCCAATGAACTGTAAGCACAGATGTAGACTCCAATAGCAGTTTCCAGGGATTTTTTTTTTTTTTTTTTTTTTTTTAAGGGCAGCTGTGCATGTCCTTTGTCCCTTTTCCTTTCTTCCCCCATGCTGCCGTTTGGAACCTGGGTTTGACAGCTAGAGCTCCATCTTAAGCCAGGAGAAAAAAGCACACTCAAGTGAGGACAGAGCAAAAAACTAGAATCCAGTTTGAAACCCAGAAACAGCTGGAGGCACCTCCCTCTGATCACGCGTGTGAGAGAGAATTTTTACTTCTCTGTTATTTGAGCCAAATTTAGTCCTAATGGATGATGTATCCTTAGGAAGTTTTATGGGTCTTCCTTTTGAATACAGGTATGGTGAGTCCTTTAAAAAGACTCTTAAATTAAATAAGGAATGCACAGCTATGAAGAGTTGCCTGGAGGAAAGGTACAAGATGATTGATTCACTTGTCCCACACTGGCCCCGCTCAACCCCTTCTCACGGAGCCAAGGCAGGGGGCAGGAGTGTCTAAGGATTTAGAGCACCAAGCATTTTCCTGTAAACGCACCATGAGTAGCCAGGGGTAGACAAAGAAATTAGTAAGTAGAGAAGGACTATGGCTAACTCAGGAATGATCATTTGCCCCTTGATCTGCAGGCAGACTGAAACGAGGCACTACCAGCTAAAAGACTCAGAACAGCAGAGCTGGAATGAACCTAGGGGTTATCTCATTCTGAGAAGCAGAAAGCAAGGTCCAGAGAGAGAACAGGTGATCACTCCCTGAGCTGGGACTAGGTGCCCAAGTCCTGCAGCCACAGGTTCGAGCTGCGACTCTATGTAATAAACTCTGAGACTCCAAGAGGCTTGCATATGTTGGTTGCCCTCCAGAGAAAGTCAGGGATTATATCCAGTAACTGGAGGTGCCGAAGTTCAGTGTTCTTTTCATTCCAGTGCCCCTTGAGGCAGGAGGCACATCTGATTTGTTGTGGTATCCCCCACATGCTAAATGATAAATAAATGCCAACTCCAAGTTAGGGAGCTGACCTTGGGAAGGTACCTCCACTAGCAATCCTGTGGTCTTTGTAATTAAGACGCCTCTTGCTATTTCGGTGACAAAATTCCACTCACACTTCAACATCCTGCTCAGCTGTGGCTCACTCTGTGAACCTCTGCTACCCTGGGGGAATTTTAAGTTCAGAAACGCAACTAGTCATTCTGCACTTTGCTGATACCTATCTATGTCCAATACATTAAAGTTGCATTTGTCTGAACTATAGAAATGTTTCCATTTATATAGACATTCTATACTCAAATTACTGAGACATCTACTGTCTTATTTGATCTTAAATGGGATACTAGGTAATGGGAAAAGCAGGGATTTCAATCTTTATCACCCAGAAAGAGAAGGCCCAGAGAGGGTTGAGCAAGCCCAAATCAGTTTGTCTTCACAACTTTACAGGATACCTATGGAGACTCACCACAGGAACTGGTCCTTCTCCAGTCGACACAGACCCCTTTGGTCCGACAGAGGTGGGCATACAAGGCGATCACCTCACATACTTGCTCCTGGTGACAACTGTCCTGCTGGCACATGGCATAAAAGGTGGCTGGAGCAAGGACCTTGTGGCACTCAGCAAACAATTCTGAAAGGAGGACCTGGCAGTGGGAGGTGCTGGAGATGGGACACGGCTCCCAGGAGATCGGCTGGCATGTCTTCCCCGGCTGCTGCAAGGTCCATTCCTGGACTAGCGTTCTCCAGTCCGTGGTGACTGTGCCATCCCTGAGTACAAAGTCATTGGCTCCGTTCTCATCACAGATTCCTAAACAGATAGGAAAGGCAAGTTTGGTAGCCCTGGGTGCCCATGTATTGATGCTGGAGACCTGGTTGTTCTCCATGTTCACCAGCATCTGAACCTTACAATCAACTGGACCCAGGAATATAAGCAGCCAAGAGACCTGAGACCAGAACAAAGGAGAATGTTCTCACCACAAAGACCATACGTCTTTGAAGCAAAGGTCTTGGGGCTCAGCTGCAGCTGGAACTCATTGTTTCGTGGAGTGAACGTGAAGATGTGGCCAAGATGGTTGAATCTGATCTCATACATGATGGTGCCGTAGACATTGACTTCCATATCCCCACCCACGTATGGGACAGGGACCAGTCTCCCATTCACTGTCAACTGTCCAAAGAAGGAAGTGACTTATCAGTAGTCGTAGCAGTAAGGAATCCTAGAATTTCACTCTTAGCTTCTTCCCGAGGCTCCCGACACTCCTTACACTTCTGCCACACGCAACTCCAATGTCATCCACAAACTCCGATATTTGCCAGTAACTCTTCTAAGATAAAAGGGCTTTGCACAGCTTAGTATAACAGATTATCAGAATCCTATACGGATGGCCATGCTCATGGAACCCGAAAGCCCAGGGGATAAAGCCAGCCTTGAGTCTGTGTGCATTCAGCAGGGAAGGATGACCCCTCCCAGATGGGCTGAGAAAGTTGCCTTTTGCCAACTCAGGGGCAGTGTCTCCAGGAGCATCTCACGGAATTATGTTAAGTCCATGTATGTATGTATGTATGTGTTTTGGGTCACTAGCTCTTTGGAGGCCCCACTATACATCAAACATATTTTTAAAAAGGCAGTCATGTACCACAAGGAACATGTTAAAAATTTTGGAAGCCTTTTTTTTTTTTTAATTTTAAAATCTGGGGCTGTGAGTTGCTTATTTAATAAAGGCCTGGCTACGATTTTTTAATAATTAGTGTGTATATTCAGGAATTCTTACAGAATGAGAGGAGCTAACCTACCAGTTGTTTTCATCTCATGAAATACAATTTCTAAATGAATAAATAAATAAGTTCGCATCATGTAACCTTTTGTGAATATTTAGTCAAACATTTATTTTTACCAGTTTTTCAGTTTTCTTTTTGAATTCTGGAGCCATACATTTTGTTTAGGCCATAAATATTTTCAAAGGCCCTGCCTGAGGCTCAAAATATCCTCCTTCAGGAAGCTCACAGGCTCTAGGCATGGGGCTCATAGTGCTTGCTGGGTAAACAGCCAACCCCAATCTTCTACCAGCAACCAGAAACCAGCTCTGTTCTTGTGATTTAAAGTTACCTAAAATTGATCCTTTCTTCCAAATCTGGGCCAGAACAACGTGAAATCGTGCCACCAGGGATATGGGAATGAGCCCCTCCTAAGAAGGGGGTGCTCTACTGGGGAGGCAGAAGGTGGAGTCCCTAAAAGACACATCAGCTAAAACCCACCACCAGCAGAGGCTTCTTCGAGGTTCTGCCGATGCCTTGCACGGGACCCAGAGAAAGCACCTCTCACCTGCATATCACTGTGGAGCTCAACCGAGAGGCCTTCGTGCTTCACCTCGATGGATTTCATGCAGGTCTGCCTCATGCCAAGGCTGCAGGCCCCATTATGCAGAATCACCTCCAGGTCCTGCTCCTTGTTTTGAAACAAGACGTACGAACAGCTGCCAGTCAGCTTGAAATTCTGCCCATCAAAGGTCACAATGTGCCGGGTAGAGCTGCCCATGCACACACCTGGACGGGAGAGCAAAGGATGGGTGTGATGTTCCCTCAAACTCCCATACGTGCGAAGAGGCAGAGGCAGGTGTTACCAAGCTGCGCACAGTTAACAGAGCTGAGAGCTGAATGGGCCCCTTGAGGTCCTGAAGTCTAACTTCCTCCTTTTTACGGAATATGAAAACAACTCTAAGAGGGTATCTTAGGTAAATAATCCTTGGCCAGTAAATATTTTTCTAGAAAACATTTAGAAGGACAAGTATCACATTAAAAAAAAAAAAACATGGAAAATTATAGAACGATACTTCCAAAAAACTTTAGCGTGCGAAGTGAATGATCTCTACAGGGATGCCTTGGCCCAGGAAACAAAGTTAAGTCTCAGGGTTGTTAGGACTTGTTGAAATCATGAGGAGCTAAGCGTATCATGAGCTTATGAGCTCATTGTAAAGAAAGTCCACCTAAAGACACATGTGTCCTCTCGGCTGCCAAGTTTCTAACGGTACAAGAGGCCATGTTGACTTGATCCTTTAAGAGATCACACAAGAGGAATATTTCTGAAGCCAAAACAAATGATTGGGTCTCAGCACTCCCTCATTTGCCACTCATTTATTCTCATGGTCAGCAAATTCTCAAGGTTCCTATTAAAACACCACCTGGGAATACCAGTCATCTTGCATCTGCCTAAGACCATTCCATAAAAATGCCCCCAGGGAAGACACCCCCACCATGTGTGATTTGAAAGTTAATCTTGGACCGAAATGAAGCTGGAGAACCATGGCCACAGCTACGGTGGTGGGTAAATAAAAGCCCAGGAAGTGAGGGGCAGACTCAGGGGGTCAGCGAGAAGACGCTCATGTCCTTCACTCACACAAGGTCTAGGCAACCTCCACCTGCACGAGTGGCCTACAAGTCAAGTAGCACGGCCACCAACAAAGGAAGGGGCTAGATGCACCGGCTGTCAGAGCTGAGCCACCTGCCAGGAGCTCTTCCACTCAAAATCTCCTGCGTCCAGAAGCAGACGGTCCCTTCCAAGCGGCAGTACTGAACGCCATTGGGCCGCCGACACCCACGCTGCAAGTGGCCCCAAGACTCCAGCTGTGAGGAACATCCAGCCTTAAGGAGATCAGCCCCAGCTCCATGAGGACGTGACAAGCGACAGGCAAAGAAATGGTGTTAGCTCCTGTGCGGTAAGTCAGCAAGAGCGGCTCTGCCCACCGTCACACGAAATGGTACAGACAAGTGGGTACTTGCGAGCCAGAGAAACCCAGGACTGAATTCAGCTCCCACCCCGTGACTGTACTGAGATCTGGGATAAATTACTCCGCTTCTGTGATCCTCTCCTGTCCCCGCTGCGCTGCGGTCTTTGAGCTCGTAGAGAGGATTTCCGGGCTATATTTTTAAGCAAAAAAGGCAAAGCCCATTTGTGAAGAAGGATAAACCTGGCATGAATGAGATTGGTGGCCTGCGTGAACGTAGGTGGACGTGAGCAGAAAGGACGTAGGAAAGGGAGCAGTGGGGTGACATCTGAGTTAACCTCTCTGTGCATTCTCACATTTGGACCCACGTTAGTAATTCACGTACTGAAAACAAACAAATGGATAAAACCAGCAAGGATGGGGATGAGGGAAACCCAAAACAGAAAAAACAGAAGCTAATTAAACTCATGATAATGAATAACATAACTGTAGGGAGCTGTAGGGAGAGGAGAAACTCACCTAAATAACTTTGGGAGGAAAATGGACTATGTACTCAAAGACAAAAGACAAAAAGAATTGTGTGTGAATATCGTACGCTAGTTAGTAGATTTGTTTTCTACCCGGGCATTGCTTAGCAATTCTGCAACTACTTTATGTGTATTATGGGATTAAGCCAACATAGAAATATATTGTGCATAATGAGAGCCAGGCCCTTCGCTGTGTGAGAGATGGAGCTGGGGATGTCAAAAGAACATGAGTCCCAACAGAAAGCACTCCCAGTAGCTGAATCTGGGACCAGCTGATGAAGAAAATAAATAATGCTAGGAATTGATCCTACCCCCTAAAATAAAGTAAGAACCAATGAGTCCATATTGACAAATAATTAATTGAATTAATAAATGACAGAGAAGGAAAAGTTCTTCCTTTCAGTAGAATTCCAACTAGTAAATGTGGAAGGAATGATGGAAATCAAAAATCCCTATTCAGCAAATACTACAAAAAAAATTGTGTCAGGTAAGGATCACCTATGCATAGTACACTCAGTGGGTAAAAGCATAGTTCCATAATTCCAAAATGTCTCTGTATATGATCATTAGTAATTGCAAGGAGGAAAACAGTAACTTTACAGTGGAAAATCTGGTAATACCACCTAAACCAAGAGATCAAACTTGACAACACCTGTAACAAAGCAATTTGATACCATATGCCTCCTCTTGATAAACCAAAAAAGACACAATATGTCTTCTGGGGTATTCTTGACAACATGTATAACTTGGCTCTAACTCAGATTGAGGGACATTCTACAAAATTACTAGACAGAACTTCTCAAAAAAGTTTAAGGTCATAAATATCAAAGAAATACTAAGGATTTGCTACAGATTTAAGGAGACCTCAGAGATATGACAACCTAATGCCATGTGATTCTGGGTTGAATCCTGCAACTAAACAAAGGTCATCAGTGGGACAACTGACAAAAACTAAGACTTTTATGGATGTATTTTACAGAAGTTAATTCCTGACCGTGATCATTACACTGTGACTATGTACGATACCACAATCTGGGTAAGGATATACAGGAATTCTTTGTCCCATTTGTGCAAACTTTTTTTTTTGTAAATCTGAAATTATTCAAAATAAAAAGGTTTAAATGTGTCTATTTTAAATGGCTTTAATTTAAATTTTTTAATCCCTAAAAGAGCCTAAATCAAGTTTTACCACTACTGACAAAAGAGAACATAAAGAATAAAAAAAAAAAAAGTCAAGGGTTTAAAAGGAGTCCAGAGGGGTATTGAGGGACTGAATTTAAGAAATTTGTTTGCACAAAGCTCCTATTGCGTCGTGAGCCTCACACCCCCAGGTGCCCCACTAGGGACAAATGGGACACCTAAGCCTTATGAAAAGGACTTTCAAGAGGCGCCTCCCAGAGATGGGTTTGCATCCCACAAGCAGGACATGCCCTGTCCTGGGGGCAGGCAGCCCAAACTGGGATTAGGGAGCTGTTTTAACTCTAATTCAAGTTTAAGGTTCTGATTCCTACACGGGAGAGGGCACCTAATTACCAAATTGAGAGTTTGTTTTATAACATAAAGGAACCATAGAACTATTTACAAATAAACAGAAATGACATGAGGTCTGGTAGCATTCTCAACCAGTCCCGGGAGATCATTTCACCCACTAAATAAATTGTCAAGGGAGGGTGGGGTATAATATACAGTTTTGCTTTTATCCCACTGGTTGCGTCTATTCAACACAGTAATTACACTGAGTGGGTACTGCCATACGCAACCATTTCTCCCAACCACGAGGCAGAGCGCTAACTCATCACTGTGGATGAATGTCCTCCACAGGTCTGCCCAAGATGGAGTTGACTATGTCCTCCTCTTATACCAGGCCACTGTGATGATGTACCATAGCACCCAGCTCCCCTACAGCTCTAGGTGTGAGCAGAGAATTTTCTGGGGGTGTCACTCTCATTGCTAAACTTCTCCAGCAAAGACTCCTAAAAGCTGACTTGCAAACAGCCAGGCTGAGCACTGACCTCAGAAAATCAGTTCTTCCTTCTGGTTATGCCTGATCCGGGGAAGTGCTTTTCAAAGATACAGAAGGTGAACAGTGATCCCTGGGACTGAATGAAAACATGTCCAAAGGACACAAGGGGGAGGGAACATGGGTGAAGGGCACACGCTGCATGTAGTGAGGAGGGAAAGGGCCTTCTGGTTTACATTTCTACACAGCCATGCTAAAAGCACGGCCCTTATAACACCGTCCAGGCTGGTGAAGCAATGGACTTACAGGGGCAGGTCCAGCGGCAGCCACAGGTCTCCTCTACCCTGAGAGGGGGCTGGCCATTGGGGCATGAGGGCCTCGGCCCCCGGTCACAGTTAACCCGATGACTCTTCAGCAAGGTCTGGCCATCTGGCAGGCAAGTCACTGTGTGGCACTGGTCTGGCAAGGTCCAGACGTCCCCAGGCTGCCGAAGAAAGAAGCAGATTCAGGAAGGCATAGGCTGAGCCAGTCCAGCCCTAAGCCCATCAACTGGGCAACTGACCCTCTCTGAGGACACGGAGACTAGGACGTGGACATGGGCCTAAGCAACACAAGATTTACAGGTGGAAACCCCCCCTCCACCAAACAAACAGGACATCATGGTAAGAGGGAGAATGGAACCAAGATAGAAAGAGGAACAAGGGGAAAAAAGCACCCCAAATACTCATTCCTGATCTTTCTTTCAGTCAGCTGAAAAGAACTCACCCTCTTCTCGTTCCCGTCCTCATCCACGCAAACTCTAACGAACCCTGAAACAGACACAAATAAGATCTGAATTTCCACCCATTATGCAGAAGTTCCAAGTCATTCACGATGTCTGCTCGTCCTGGGCTCGTCCATGAAGTGGACTTCACTCTGCAAAGGATTTAGTGGGTTTAACCATGGGATGCTGGTCCACGGGGTGGCCCTGCGGTTTTTCTCCTACATGCTTTGTGGTTCTTAATAATTATGGTGCTAACAATATCAAGAACACAGAAATCCCTATAGGATGTGAAGCCTCTCATGGTCAGTATCTCCTTTTCCCATTTCATATGTAGATCAGGGCCTAGTGAGGGAAAAAGGGAGGAAATGAGGTAAGATCCTCCCAAATCTGAAAGAGATCCTTAAGAGTCCTGCCAGGAGAGGTATCTTCCAGCAGGAAGGGGCAATAACTCTGTAGTAGGTATTGACTTACAGCTAGCTACTTTAGGAAAATAAATAAAAACAGGCAAAAAAAAAATCACATATGGAAAAAAAAAATCTAAGTCAGTATAAACTATGGTACTTTGATATTAGATTTTATGTCGCTGCTTCTCTAAGGCCCTGTATACGCATGCTGAGGGTGAATATAGGGAGTGGGGAAGAAGACCATGCATGGTCTGTGGGATGCTGGGCTTCCCTGCTTTTGTCTTACACTTCATTGTCTAAGATCACTCTGCACTAGTAAGCATGGGCTGTCTCTGCTAAAGTCTTGATGGACAGTTAGGATGGGAGGAGGGCTATGCCCAGAGAACTTTCTGGTAGCCCCTTGGGTGTTTGTTGTATGAACTTTCCATGAGCAGGGACTTAAAGGTCCTAGTCTATGTAACAGTCTTCATCAAGGCCAGAGCCTGTGCCTGGACAACCTCAGGTCTCTAGAATGGGTTTTGTTTTTGTGTTATGAGGGGGTAAGAAAGATATGAGGAGACTCACCAGAGCACAGCTTGTGGAAGAAGGAATTTCCCAGGGTGGCCAGGGTGGAAAGGTCTTCGATTCGCTGGAGCCTCAGCACATTGGAGCCAGCGTTTGGGCCTGCCAACCTCCTCAGCTGGGCCTCATCATACCGATCCCCAATTCCAATGGGAAACACAGTCACTCCTGGGGTTAGCAGAGGAACGAGAAAGGGTCTGTGTCAATCTGCTTTGGTCAGCTGGGACCCAAATGGACAGCTGTGCCCAACATCTGTACAGATGTTTTCCAGACAGGTCACATACACTGACCCTGGGAACAGACATGCAGTCAGTCAGCCAACATTAATGGCGCCACTGTCAGCACGATTCTAAGCAATGGGGACACAGTGAGCCGAGCGGATGAAGTCCCCGTCTCTACGGACCTCACACCGGGCAGAGACAGACGCCAAACCCAAAAGTAAGTAAGTACCCCGTGTTTCAGATATGCACGAGTGCTTAGGAGAAAAACAAAATGGGATATGAAGATGGGAGTGCCCAGGGGTAGGAGTGGGAATTACTGTTTCTCGCACGGTGGTGGAGAAGCATTTGGTGAAGAGACCAGGGACCTGAAGTAAGGACTGAAGGAGCCTCGAGGATATCCCGAGCAGAGAGAACAGTGAACGCAAGGGCCGGAGCAGTAGTATGAGTGCACGTTCCCGCGGCGGCAGGAACAGAGCGCATAAGAGAGGGGGTGGGGCACAGACCATGCAAAGCTTCATATGACACACAAGGACGTAACATGTTCTCTGAATGAAATGAGAAGCCAGCCAAGACTATGGAGCTGAGGAGTGACATGGGCTGACCAATTTTTTTTCAAGACTTGTTTATTTTTGAGGGGGGAGGGGCAGAAGGAGTGAGAAAGAGAGAATCTCAAGCAGATTCTGCACTGAGCATGGCGCCAGACATGGGGCTCGATCCCACAACCCTGAGATCATGACCTGTGCCAAAATCAAAAGCCGGGCCCTTAACTGACTGAGCCACCCAAGCGCCCCTGGATGACCCATTTTTAAAAGGTCGCTATAGCTGCTATGTTGACGGTGAACTATAGGGGATAAGGGTGGCAGCTGGGGTTCCATCAGAAAGCTCTTGCAACAGTCCAGGTGGAAGACAGAGGTGGCAGTGGTGGGTGTGGTATGGCGGGTTGGATTCTCGATCTATTCCGAAGGCAGAGCGGTAGTCTGTAGATGGATTGGACAGGGGTCTCAGAGAGAAGGAGGAATCACAGATGCTGAGGTTTTGGTCTGAGCAGCTGGAAGGACAGAGCTGCCATTGTCTAAGATGGGAAAACCTATGGAAGGAGATTCAGATGTGAATTTGGTTTATGATGAGTTTTTCTTTAGAACATCAAGGTGGAGTTAAGGCAAGAGATCCAGACGGGAGACAGGAATATTGAGGTCAGCGGTGTATGAATGGATTTAGATCCATGACACTGAAGGAGACCAGCCAGGGCATGAGTGTAAGAAGAGACGAGAAAACATCACAGGCCTGAGCCCAGAGTATGTAAGTGTCCATTAACTGAAGAGAAACTGAGGCTCTGAACAGTTAAATGACTTTCCCTAAAGCACGTCTTTTTCTCCCAGACTACAACTGCTTCCCTTCCAGACGAAAGTCTTTCTTGGGATTCATGATACTAGAGAAGTGTTGTCTCTATCCTGAAATTCCCCAATTCAGTTCTCCAGAAAGTTCTAGGTATTTGCAGTCAGCTTAAGGTTAGAGCTGATTTTCTACCAATAACTTTTCCATTCTTATCAGCTCATTGTATCACCCAAATGTATATCCTTTTCCTTTTAGGGTTCTTTTCCCTAAAATAATCAATTTCATAAACTCCCCTTCATTCATTCAACAAACATTAGATGGCCTCCTATTTTGTGCACCGTGCACAGATGACGGGAAAATAAGGAGGCTGTTGCCCTGGCCTTCCAAGACGCCCAGGTTCGGTGAGAAACAGCTATGCAACAAACAAACACAGTGTGACTTGCACCTGCTAGTGGTTCAGATGAGGCAGAGAAAAGGGAGTGAAGAGCTCTCTTAGGAAGACACCAGAGCAAAGACAACTCCAGAGCAGGGTTTTGAAGGATGAACAAGTCTCCAGGTGGCCACTCAAGGACTTAACATGATTCCACTCACCCGGGCCTCCTTGGGCACGATGCCACCTGCCCTGGCTCACGTTCCGTGGCCACTCACAGCACAGGTTCGAATGGGGCACCAAGGCTGGGTCATGCCCACACCTGTCCCTTTCCCTTTCTCTTGTCCGACCAGCACCCCGCCCATGCCTGTTAGGGTTGATGGTTTCCACGGCCCCATAATGAGTCACTCTGGCCTCAGACATGGTGAGAGTGGGGACAGAGCAAGGACATCACCTCAGAAAGGAAAGGTGTGGCAGTCTGACCCAGCCCTGGACTCACAGGGAAAATGTGGAGAAATTACAGGTCACAGCAGAAAGCACGCAGATCAACGAAGGACAGATACATATTTATTACCGTTGGATTTCCAAGTAACACGGGCATTGAGCCACTTCCTGCTGTTTGAAACCAGGCTCTGTAGCACTCACAACCATCCAGGCCAC
Source organism: Mellivora capensis (assembly GCA_004024625.1). Classification (NCBI taxonomy): domain Eukaryota; kingdom Metazoa; phylum Chordata; class Mammalia; order Carnivora; family Mustelidae; genus Mellivora; species Mellivora capensis. The sequence continues at coordinate 15,237 of PISX010016239.1, forward strand.
CCGCAAGCACCCCCATCCCCGGGCCCACTCTCAGGGCTCCAGGGGTCCAGGAGAGTCTCGGCATCGAACACCGGACACTTACGGTTGGCTGTGGCAGCATCGGCTGCAGCCTCCACTGAATCTGCAGAGACATCGGTGACAACGATGACCACCGCCTTCGAGGCTCCGGGCCGGGCACCGTGCACTTCAGAGGTGATGTACCGCACAGCATAGTCCAAAGCACCCCCTGCCAGTGGAAAACAGACCACGCCAAGTCAGTCCCAACTGCAGGAACGTCAGGCAGCCCATCTCATGGCAGATCCTTAGGTGGTCAGAACGGAACAATTCAGAGGCAGGGAAACACACACGGAGATCCGGAAGAGAAGCAAGGCCTGCGCACTTTCCCGGAAAGGAAACTAGCCCAACGAGCCAAGGACCGGCCAAGGTCACTCAGTCCCAATGCCAGGAGTTAAGACCGAACAGAGTTCCCGGCCACCGTGGCAGGTTACCGATGTGGCTGAGGCCTCCTTCCCGCTGCATGAGGTCCACGTGGCTCAGGAGATGGGCTTTCTCGTAGGCCACGTTCCACGGCACAGCAGCGGTGGTGGTGCTCCCGTACTGCAGCACTGAGACCTGTGTGAGCTGGGGCCCTGGCGGGAAAGACAGTATGGGAATCACACTCTGGATCGGGCGGGGCCCCCCAGGATGCACCACCCGGGGCATCGCTCACCTATATTAGCTCTAGAAATGAAAGCCTTGGCGAAACTCTTCATCTCCTCGAAGTAAGAAGTGGGAAAGCTGGAGGAGCCGTCCAGGAGGAGGGCCACGTCCAGGGGCTGGCTGCAGTCTGCCAAGAGAGCAGAGGGGGAGCACACAGGGGCCAGCAGGGGAGCTGGCACCAGGCCCCCCGCGGCACCCAGCACATCCAAAGGCAAGCGGGATGCTGCTGGCCGTGCGGCACCACGAAGGGGAGGGTGTCTCTGCTGGTCCCACACAGTGGGAACACAGGCTGGGGAGGAGTAAGAGGGGCCCATGAGTGCCCCAGGTCTGGACACATTGGAAAGACTCCAAGTCCACCCAAAGGCAGTTTATATACCTGGAGATGAAAGCGAGAGACATCAGCTCCCTCAGTAACTAGAGGCTGCAACTCTTCTAGAACTGAGCAAAATACCAGAGCGGCACAACAGGGAGATGGATGGCTAAAGGAGACAGAGTGGCCACCGAGGCCTGGGGGACGAGCTTGTGTGCTCTCGGGGGATTAAAAGCACACTTATCGTGATGAGCACTGAGAAATGTCTAGAATTGTTGAATCACTATATGGTACACTTGAAACTAATATAACACTGTGTGTTAATTATGCTTCAATTAGAAAAAAACAATAAAGCTCTTTGGGGGGAAAAAAGAAGTTAATGATTCTGGGATAGTCTCAAACACCCCAAAGAATGTCTTGAACACTCCTATGCTCAAGAACTGGGACCCAAGGACGCCTGGGTAGCTCAGTGGGTTAAAGCCTCTGCCTTCAGCTCAGGTCATGATCCCAAAGGTCCTGGAATCGAGCCCCACATCGGGCTCTCTGCTTGGCAGGGAGCCTGCTTCCCTTCCTCTCTCTCTGCGTGCCTCTCTGCCTACTTGTGATCTCTGTCTGTCAAATAAATAAATAAAAATCTTTAAAAAAAAAAAAAAGAACTGGGACCCAATTAGACATTAGCATCAGTAAAGAAGGTGGCCACATAGCTCTGGTGGCAAAGGTTTTGAGCCATTGGCTATGTGCTGGGTACCGTTCTAAGCATTTTACAAACACTGTTGTTATCTCCATTTTACACATGAGCAGAGTATTACACAGAGGTACTCGCTCAAAGCTACCCCAAAATTATTACCAACAATAAGTTGTTCCAAATTAGCCAGCTGGTGAGTGGCAAGAGTTGAATTTCAAACTAAGGCAGTCTGGCTCCAAAATTTGAGGCTCAAACCTGTCACTAATTTCCCAGTCTTGCGCCAAAGATCACCAGCTACTAGGATTGTTTTTATCCGTCGTCCCACGTGGTCAAAGCTGAGAGTCACCACGTGTAACAGGTCACCTCCAAAGCAAGGAGTGGGCTGGGTTGGGATGAGGCTGCTTGATAAAGCAAGACTTGTAGTTTTCACTCTGTATCCTTGACATCGTTTACATTGTAACAACAGCCTGTGTAACGTTTGAATTGACAAGCACACTTAGTAAGCAGAGATGCCCCTCTACCCCCACAAAAGGATCACCGATGCATCCCCCTGGCTGGGAGGTGAGGAAACAAGGCACAGAGCAGGGAAGCGGGGTCAGAACCCAAGAACTGTAGCTCTGCCCGCCCTCGGCAGCCCTCGAATAGGGCAAGGTGCCCGCCTACCTGGGCTGGGGGCAGGGATGGGGGGCTGTGGCCCCTCTCCGGAGCAGCACCTCTGCAGCACCAAATCAGGGGCCTCTCGGGGGAGCCTCTCAAAGTCCTGGATGAGGATGGGGGCACTGGGCCAGCTAATCCTCTCCAGCTCCTGCGGGTCGGCGTGAGGGCCCACTCCGATGGGCACCACCTGGATGTCTCCAGGCATCCGCTTGATCTCATCAGAGGCGGGGTTTCCCGTGACCATGTAGACCAGGTTAGGGACCTGCTCCCGGTCCCCCTGGCTGACGGAGAAGCTGTGCTCAGACAGGTACTGCAGGGCCAGCCCGGTGTTGGTCCTGTTGCCGCCCCGGAATCGGATCTCCCGCACGTGCTGCAGGACCTCACCCTTGGACTGGGCCTCGCTGAAGGTGTACTCCACAGCCACGGCGTAGGAGTACTGCAGCACCGTGACATGGATGCCATCCTGGCTCACGTCCATCTGCTGGATCACCTCCTCCATGAAGTCCCTGCTCTTGTTGAAGTTGGCCTCTCCAATTTTGTCTGAGCCTTCCAGGATGAACACCACATCCAGAACCATGGAGTTCCTTCTGGGTCCCGTCGATGGGACCCCCAAGAGCTCTGGACCCACAGTGACCGGCAACACAGGGGGCTGCTGGGTAGGGCTGGGTGCTTCAGGGGCCAGGTCACACAGGTAGCTGATAATCTCGTCCCTCTGCTGCTCCAGCTCATGCACACTGCTGAGCACGAAGGCCTTGTTCTCAGGGGCCTGCTTCTCGATGTTGCGGATCTGCTTGAGGCTGACGTGGGGCCCAATGGCCATGGGGATCACAATGACTTTCTTCTTCTTCAGGCCCTGCACGTAGTAGACCAAATTGCGGGCCAGCTTCGGGGGCTCCTGGCTGGCCGTGAGGAGCAGGGCGATGCGGGACGCTTCGGGGCGGTCGATCTTGCCGAAGATCTGGAACAGCGTGTACTTGAGGACCTCACTGGTGGAGGCCACCTCGCTGCCCACGTACCTCACTTGGCTGGCGATGCGCCGCAGCTCTGAGGGCCGCTTCCGGTCCTGGAGCTCGATGTAGGCATGGGAGCCGTCGTGGTACTCCACCACAGCCACGCGGATGCGCTTCTGGGAGATGTGCAGACGCTCCATCATGTCCACCACGAAGACCTTCAGCACTTCGAACTCACCCTCAGACAGCCTAGAGGAGCCATCTAGCAGGAAAACCAGGTCCAGAAGCCGGCTGCAGTAGAAGTCGTGGAGGGGTGGCTCGGGGGTGTCCTCCACGTACGGGGTGGTAGAGCCAACGGGGCCTTCCGTGGGGGGCACCATGAGGCCTCCAGGCTCCCTGCAGGCCTCACAGGTGAGGTTGACGCCCTCGCAATGACTGCGGTGGAGAGAGAAGACCAGATATGGCTCAGGGAAAACCTCTGGGCACTTCTCAACCTTATCTAGAACCCTTCCAAGCCTTCCCGTAGAACAACCCACCTGGCCTACCTAAGCTGAGCTCCCATGGACCACTCCCCACCCAAATGACCCAACATTTTTTAACAAAGGTCCCCAAACAGCACCTGTGCACATATGGCAAAGGCCTCCCTTTATTCTAGAAGCTGAAGCTCTAACCCCTTGTAGCACCCGAGAAAGAACGCTTCTTGCTTCTAGGCCATCCTCGCAGCCATTCAAAGTCAATGTCTTTTCAACCTACACCTCTAGCAGGATAAATATTTAATTGTAATTCAAACTCTCTTGCAAGGGTCTCCAAAAACAAATACCGCTCTAAAATGTTGATGCTGGCCAAGGCATGTGAATGTCCTATTGAAGATAAATGCTTTACGGTATTTATTGTACCAGAATTTAAGCTGAATAAATTTCGTACCATGTTTAATACATTGTGCCTTAAGAAAAACAGGAAAAAGTGGAGTGAAAACATTTTCGGAAGATGAACAAAGATTCAAAATCCCAACTTTATCCCAGAATAAAGATGGAAATTGTATTCAGGAAGGTCTAGATATTAGGGGGAAAGACAGTGGCTCATTCTTTCATTCATCCAACAACCACATGGTGAGCATCTGCCATGTGCCAGGGAGCACCTAGGCCCTGCACCCAGCCCCAAGCACATACTCCAGGCCTGTGGCAGAGCCTTTGCCCTCACATAAATTCCGGCACTACCAGGCCAAGTTTCCAGTCCCTTCTGGTCACTCCTCACCAGTGTCCTAGAAATGGCAAAGTATGCCAGACCACAGGCGAAAACCAAGTTGCCCTATGAGAGAGACTCACGGACCCACAGAGACCTTCTCCTACTTGTACACTCTGCCTTTGAAGCAACTTGCCTTCAGCGCCCACAGTAAAGTTGAGAGGCCACAGTGCCCTGAGCCCTGAGAAGGGTCCCTGTGGCTTGCCTCCCAGGCGATGTCCCCAGTCTGCTTTGGAATTACTATCCACACCTGTATGAAGCCACAGTCTGCTCCCTGGTAGCTGCCCCTCCCCAAAGGCCAGCAGGAGGAGGTTGGGAGAGGGCTCTAAGCTCTCATGCCTGTGTGGCTCAGAACCCCAAGCCAGTGTTGGATTCACCCCCTTCTTTATTCCTTAGAGCCTCTGTTTCAACATGGGGAAGTAGGCCGGCAGGATCTTACCAGGAAGTTAATTCCTACTTCCCTGAGGCCCACACGATTTATTGCTTCAATCCTTGGTTAACAACGCGTGAGTGACAGACTTTCCCGTGTCTGCTAGAAAATTTACCGCAGGCAGTATTTCCCCTTGTTTGTACAGAGGGCGGCGGTGGGGTCTGATTCTGGCAGCTGTGGCCACAGCCCTTCCCCAGAAAATTTAAGTTCTCGGGTTCAAGTTCCCATAAGGCTCCATCAGTGTCAGGGGGGGGTATTAAACACCTCGAGGTCTGAATCAGAGCCCGCCCTGAGGACTCCTTCTCACTTCGCCAAAGGCCAGTGCTCAGAGGCAATCCGAGTGGGAGCCTGGGGTGCCGTGATGAGTGTCTTCCCTCCCAAACATGAAAGCCCCATCCAGGGACCTTGGCTGTGGCCCCAAGGGGTCTATGTCACACAGAGCGGTTGGAGCTCTGAGTAAAAAAAAAAAAAAAAAATTGACTTCCAGAAGCACCTGTGTTTGGGCTAGATGTGACCTCTAGGGGCAATAAGAGACCATCTTCTTCATTAAATGAGAAGAGGCTAAAACCACCAGCCTCTTAAGAGGTGTTTTCTTGGAAAGCAATGGGGTCTGTCCTTAAAGAAAGAGAAGCAGACTCTAGAAACAAAATAAACTCAGCATTCAACCTCTCAATTCACATAGCAGAGTTCGTCCCCACACATCCGCCTCTGAGCGGGACCCAGAGAAGACAGTAAGACTCTTTCCTTCCAACACCAGGGGGTCTGTGTTACCAAATCTGGCAGTGCTCAGGGTCATCGGGGTTCAAGGTGATCTTCTTTCCCCGGGCCAAGCGACGACCAGCCACCTCACACACAGGACAGTCTTCAGGGTCGATGCAGGTCTGCAAAAGCTCATCTAGGATTTTTCCTGCATGACACATCCCTCGTTAGTAGCCAAAACTCTCACCTTTCGCACAAGAAAGACTTGGTTTTAACTACAGGGGCTGGTTCCGGGAGCTAGCTCTGCCTTCATCCTTCAAGGGGCATCTCACCTCCTAGGGAGGAACTTTCCTTCTTTGGGCCTTGATTCATCCCTCTGCCAGACCAGGAAGGGGTATTCCTTCAACCTCTCTCACCACACCCAAGCCTCAAGACAAATGAAATCTTCTCTCCAAGGGTCATTTCACGCCAGCAAAGAACATAGCTGATCACTACTCATCTGTGCTACCCCCTAAGGTAGTTGCCACCGGCCACTGGTTAAATTGAAATGTGAGCTGACACTAAACAAAACTGAAAATTCAATTTTTCAGACACAGCAGCCACACTGCAGAACTTTCCCATCCTTGCAGAACATTCCATCAGAACATGCTCTCGGTGAAAAGACCATAAATAGGGGTGCACAAGCCCCGTGCAGGAGCTCAGCCTAACAAAACCATGGCTGCCCTGGCTTAGATGAAAGGGCACCTAGAGCAGAGCCCAGGGTGGCAGGGATGCGGACAGGGCAGCACTGGGTGGGACCGAGGAGGAGTACCGGGGAGGGGGGGGAAGCACCTTTCCTGAAAGCCCAGCCCAGCCTTCCCGCCAGTCCCGACCACGGGGCAGGTGCCTTACCTGGAGGGCAGTGTGCATGGCAGCCTTCGACACACTGCACAGGGCACGCCAGCGGCTCGGGGTGCTGGCACGTGATGGGACAGGCAGGGGCACAGCTGTTATAACGCCACTCGCACTCATACCCGTTCTCGTGGAGATTCCTCTCCTCACAATTCTGGGCTGTGGAAACAGAACACGACCAGTCTGTGCAACCCGAGAAGCCAGGCCTGCACCGAAGTCCCCCAAAGAGATGGTGGCGAGACCCATGGGGGCCACGGCCCTGGGGGAGGCGATGGTTATGGTGGGGAACTAAGCAGCCAGGGCAGTCACCAATATTTGAGGTCGTTGATGTTTTAAGCACCTAATCTGGGGTGCCTGGGTAGCTCAGTCGGTTAAGCATCTGCTTTGGGCTAAAATAATGTCCCAGGGTCCTGGGATTGAGTCCCGCAATGGGCTCCCTGCTTAGTGGGGACTCTGCTTCTCCTTCTCCCTCCTTCCCCTGGCTCGTGCTCACTCTCCTTCTCTCAAATAAATCAATTCTTTTAAAAGAATTAAATTAAAGAATCTTTAAAAAGATAAATAAAGCACCCAACCAGGAACCAAACGTTCTCGATCAGTTTTCCATATAAAAACAATCAGCTGCCCACAACCGAGGAAGACTCTACAGAAATGCATGCGTTGCTCGCTCACATTGGCATCTAATGAAAAGATACTGAATGTAATTAATATGTTGACCTCCCTCTTCTCTTCATCGTTGCTCCATCTTCTCCCTCTTCGGGAATTTCTCTAGATATTAATGTCTTCAGTCGCTGTCCCCTGTCCCTCCTCACTCATGTCAACGCCCTAACTCCTTTCAGCCCTCGGCCATCGGTCCCCATACAGGAGCTCTGTCTTCTCTCCCACGAAGGAGTCCTCCTGCACCCCACTTTGAGGTCTAGATTCATGAGGGGGAGGGTGGGTGTCCGAGACCACGAGGGACATCAGGACTCACGACACAATGTAGCTGTCCTCCAGGCCACCACCTCGCCGTGCTGGGCACACACAAGGGCGTAGGCCGCAATGGTGTCACAGAAGCAGGCGCAGTCCCCAGTGGACTCGCAGGAGCAGGAGTCGTAGATGCAAACGTCCAGGTATGGCTCAGGGCCCACCTGCAAGGGAAATTCGGGGTGAGCCTCGGACTGGGCAGAACTTAGGACCTCGGGCTTTTGGTCTGGGAGAGAATGTTCTGGGGGTCAGAGTCAGGCAATGGGGACCTCTGGCTGGAAGGAGACGTGCTGGTCAGGGGCCTAAACAGGGAGTGGGTACAGAGGCATAATTCCCAGGTTCTAATCTGGACTCCAATAAGCAGAGTTGGATACAGAAGTGCTGCTGGCCTTTCATAGAATGTAATGTGCCTTAGAATTTTTCAGAACATTCTCTTTGCTCCATCTTTCCATGTACCTGCTCAGCCAGCCAGCCATTCCCATAACCCACTCCCAACCTCATGGGTATTGACGTGTTTCTACACAAAACAAAGACGTACAACCTGGTCACCTTCCTCCCTTGCCTCCATTCAGCAAAATGGAGGAGGAGAAGCATCAGACTGCTTACATGGCCTCACTGAGGTGCTGTGGGGCTATTCCCTGGACAGCCAGGCTGGCCTGGGCTCCCAGGACTCTGCCCCCAAGCCTACCCACCCCTCACCCACCCTCAGCCACAGTAACCGCTTCCCCCCTTCCCCACCTCCCCCCACACTGCTGCCCACACCGGCCTTCTCCAAGGTAGTTGTGACAGGAACGAATCCGGACACTAAGTGGGTCACTGTTCCCAAGACGTTCCATCAATCCTGATTTCCCTGGCTGCCGGGCTCTCGGCATTCTTCCAGCTCAGATGCCCAGGGATCCCCCCCAAACCAGCTTTGCCATATCCTCAGGGACCACAAGTCAAGGGACGGGAGAAGGAGTGCTGAGTACGGGAATTTGGCCAGATGCTCCCACGTGTGGTGCCACAGAGCAGCGTGCGTGTACATGGCTGTGTGCACGTACATACGTAACTACACACGGACCCACGCAGGCACCCACATACATGTGTATATACATTCATACAGAGACAGAACACGAATTCAACTTTGAGGAACTGCTTGTCACCCTTTGAGATAAAGACCTGAAAAGAAGTCTCAACGAGGCCTCAAAAATCCCTGAGTATCGGCCCTGAGAAGAGTTTCTGCTAAAGGGTTTTGTGAGGGCAGGGGGTGCTCAGGCCGGACACGCAGCAGGAACAGAAGGATGAAATCCTGGCTCTCGTGTGGGAGACAAGATCCTGTGGGGTGGGGGAATGGTAGGGGGACAAGCCCCAAGACGGAGGCCCAAGGAGAAGCACTGACAGGTGCCCAGAAGAGCTACACTTTGCGCGGAAGAAAAAATGATTCGCAGGGCATCACTCTCCTCCTACACCGGCCACCACGCTTTCTGTCTCCCAGCCTGAAGCCAAGAAAGGGACCAGAGAGCTGACATCATGCAGGTCCTTTCCAAGCCTCTGAGGTTGCATCCACAGGGCAAAGCTCATGCTCCGAGGGCCCAAGCCACGGGACCAACCCTCAGGGCTCTCTTGCCTCTATTCCCCCCCAGCTCTCACCAGCCTGTTGCAGTCCTGGAAAATATCACTGGTAAGGATCCTGCAGGAGGAGTCCACCATCGCCTGCTTCATGAGGTTGTTATGGCAGACAGCAGGAGACGAGTCCAGGGGCACCTGCGGGGCAGGGCAAGAGGATACAGACAGACCCTCCAACCATCAACCCAGAAGGATCCCAGAGACCCTCCTGGCCAGCCCTGCCACCCCAGCCATTCATACCGCCCCACACCCTACCCCACCCCTCCAGCCCCCATGAGACTACTGGGGGTGGGGTGTCATTCCGGGAAGCAGGCTTCTGGGGTCCAGGCCATGCGGAGAGCCCAGACATACTTTACTGGTGTCGGCACACTGTGGGTTCACTTTCCAGGAATTTCCAAAGTCCACGGGGTCCTCTTCCACCTGGAGGCTGCTGCTGGTGAAGTCATTGTTCTGGATGCCATCAAAATTTCCGCACAGGCCACACACCCGCTCCTGACAGACAAGATGAGGTCATGAGCACCCTAAACCTCAGAGCAAACTCTCTGATTCGAGGAAAGGAGGGCTCCCCGGGGCAGCAGAAGAGGCAGGCTCATCAGAGGAAGCGGCGGCAGGCAGAGGGATGAGGACAGAGACCCAGGAGCAGACCAGGGCGATGGACAAAGCCGCGTCCCCACCGTGGTCTCTCCCAGGCTTCCTCACGCAGCCCGTCTTAGAGCTGAGCAGAGGTCATCTCTCTCCCCAGCAGCAGGCTGAGCAGAGGGAGCTGCTTCAACATTATGTCAATGAGAGTGTAAAGGTCCCAAGAGGGAATGTTCTCGTCCTATTTTACCGCAGACAAGTGAGCCCATTATCTGAGCAACTGAATGTCTGTCCAGAACAGGCTGGCCGGGATTCTGCTGTATACTAAATGCCACTGGGGTCCACATCATATCTCATCTGTCTCCGTGTTCACCCCTCATGCGTACAACAGGCACACACGTGCCCAGCTACGGGTCCCAAACAAGTCGTTACTGAATGAATGGAAACCATCGCATAAGGACTAATGTAAAGAACTGAACTATCAGGCCTGGAAAAGAAACAAGTGTGATGCTCTTGAAACATATTTAGAGTCCTGTCTTGGCACAGAGAAATGTGACTTGCTCTAGTTCAATTCAATACAGAGAATTTGGTTTGGTACAAGGGTGAACTTACTGGGGAACGTGTAAGAAGAATGTTCTCACAGTTGGACAAAGGCCTCATGGCCCCAGAGTACAGCCCCTGTCCTTGTAAACTACCATTGACTCACTGGTACACACTGGCCTCCTTGCTTAAATGCTCTAAACTCCATCCACCAGAGGGCCTTTGCATATGCTATCCACCTGCCTGAACTCTCTTGTCTGGATTTTTACATGACTCACTCCCTCCCTTCCCTGAAGAATCTTCATGTCACCTTCAGGTCTCATCGGACCAACCAAGCTAAAATAATAGTCCGACTAGAATATGATCTCCACCAGGGTTGTAAAGGGCAACACCACAGGCCCCCCTCCAAAGATGTTCATGCCCTAATCCACACATGGCAAAAGGAACTTCACAGATGTGATTGGGTTAAGGACCTTGGGATGGAGAGGGGGTCCTGGACAATGTAGGTAGGCTCGGGATAATCACAGGGTCTTACAAGTGGCGGCGAAGGCATCAGAGTGAGGAGGGTGAGGTCACAGGAGCATAGAGGGAGACTGGAAGAGGCTGTGCTCTTGGTTTTGAACATGGAGGATGGGACCACAAACCAAGGAATGTGGGCGGCCCCTAGAAGCTAGACAAGGCATGGAAATGGGTTCTCTCCTAAAGCCTCCAGGAGAAAGCAGCCCTGCCAACCAGCTTTATACTTTTGACCTCCAGAACCTTAAGGTAATAAATTTATGCTGCTGTTTTAAGCCACTAAGTTTGTGGTAGTTTGTTACAGCAGCAATAGGAAACTAAGACAAGGCTTAAAACATACAAGTATACACATGTGGGCATGGATGTGTAGATACATATATAGTTACATATATGTGTATCTATAACAATATATATTATGCCTAATAGTAACAATATATATTTCATGTGTGTGTGTATGTACGTATGATATACATGTGGTTTCTTCCCTACTGTATCCACAGTGCCCAGAACAAGGCTTCACGCAAACGAGAGCTTAGTAAGGATTTGGTGAATAAATGAATATGTGAATTGTTAATGCTTCCAGAAAGAGAATGGGCAACCACAAGAAGTAAGGGCCACGTAGCCTCACCTCAGCACAGCCGAAATGAACAGTGCGGTCGGAGAGGCCCCAAGACTAAGTCAGCCACCGGAGTACACAGAGCACTTGTCCCACGTGCATCAGAAAAACAAAGTCCCAACACGCGGTCGGAACCTGGCCACAAATACCATCGCTTTCACAAAAGCAGCGTATCAGCAGTTCTGCAAATAGCTCTCACACCGGGCTGGTGGATGGCTCCATGGCAAGGCCACACCCCAGAATATTTCCCAGGGTTTTCCTAATAGTGTGCATGATCGTTTTGCCTCTTTAAGTTAAGAACACTTAAGAAAAGCTGTTGTCTGATCTTTTACTTCTTCTGTGGATAGAAACTGCCTGCCTAGCAAGGCCAGTCAAGGAACTGTTTGCTGGGTTGGGGGGGTACGGGGGGCCCCCACCATGCTTCCTACATGCGGCTGACTCAAGAAACAGTCAAGGCTGACCCCACACATGGAATCCACAGTCTTACGTGTGTCAGGAGGGAGACTGAGCTGGAGGGTCACCCACTCTCTCCTGTGATGGTGGGCAAGCCAGTGGGCTGAGGAAGCTCTGCTAACAGTAAGACACAGACAAGATGAAGAGGAAACAGAGAAGAGCCCTTGACCTGGTATGTCCGCTTCAAGCTCACGGAGATGCTCAGGCGGCGGTCCCAGACCACGGAGAGCGCCTTGCCCAGCAGCAGGATGACATAATGACCAGACTCCACCACCTCAAAGTGGGTCTCGTCCTTCATGGGTTTCTTCACATTCACCTGAAGGTGAGAGAGAACAGAGAGAGTGGAGAGCAGGCAGGGGTATGTGCTCCTCCCTCTATCCCACACCCCTGCCTGCTGCTGCAAGCCCCCCGGAACCACAAGTTGTTCACCCCACCTGGTCAGAGCATGTCCCTTCCAGGCCAGCACCCTGCCTGGACGCTTCTGGGTCCGTCTTGCCTACCACTGGCCAAGAATCCTATGACTGGCCGATGACAGCATAGATGACAGCAAAACCATAATTAGGAGATTAAAAATACAATGAAGCCAACTAGTGGAAAATAGCCATCACCTTCCCCCCAAAAAAGAATTTTTTGATACTTGATCATTAAATGCATGTGGTCCCCTAAATTGGTTTTAACACGAACATGATTTGAAGTATTTTTAAGCAATTTACATAAAAATCTATCCATTTATATAAATGAACACTAGACTCTTCCCTTTCTTTCCTCCCACCCTGCTCCCAGGAGTCCCTGCCATCAGGAGCCACTGCTGACAGAAAAGGGACACTCAGGAGCTCAGCGCTAGTGGCCAGAATCATGGATTTCAGTTTCCAGAAGGACTCTGACCTGAGCCCTTGACTTAGCACTCTTGTCACCAGTGCTGAACGCTCAGAGCCCATTTCAGCATGTTTGGCTGACTGATGTGTAAAACTGAAGTCATTGCTAAGGGCCTGTCATCCCTTTGCAAGCATTCTCTCCTTAATGACATGCCACATGCAGAGCTAATCATAAGTGCACACGTCCTATCGGACATCACCATTGTCATCTGTCCTCTGAAACAGAGTTGACACTGCTGACCTACAGTAATAATGGGGAATTTGCCCCTAGGTCCCCTAAAATCAGTGGTGCATATTTGCAGGAAGGTAGGGATGCAGGCTGAGGCCATGGAACAAAATGAAGGTACCAGGACAGGTCTCAGCCCAGAGCCTGTCTCCCCAGTATAAGATGCTTCCCTTTCCAGACCAGCAAAAGCAGAATGGTGGTGCCCAGACTCCCTGGCATTCCGCATGCAGATTCCAGGGTCCCACCCAGACCCAATGACTCAGAATCTTGGGGTAGACTCCAGGGTCAGTATCTTAAATGAAATTCTAGGTGGTTCTTCTGTACCCTTCTGAGAACCACTTCATAAACTCTTAGTACACAAGGACTGAATCTGATTACTTCTCTTTTGAGCTCTTTTAAAAGGATTTTATCTGAAAAGAACTGAAAAACATAAAGTCAAAATCCCCCAAAACATCATTAATTCCCAAAATAAATGTTTATGAGTGTTACATATAATGTATATATTTGTGCATATATTATATGTGTGTATATGATGGATATGTAAATATGTATGTGTATTACATATGTATAATTTATGTGCATGTCTTACACGTGTATATATTACTTGTGCATATGTATGTATATGTAGCATGTCAGGTACACATGTATAGCTGATGTACATGTATATGATAGATATATAGGTGGGCACAGATATGTAGATATGTGTATATGCACATGTGATGTGTTTATATTATGTATGTGTGCATGGTATATGACACATGTATACATGCTATGTACATATGTGTGTACACACATATATTAGTGTGCATGTGTATGTGCATATATGTATATGTGCTAGATCTCTGTGCATATATATTATATATGCACACACATGTATACACGCGTGTAATATATATGCATGTGTGGATATATGTGTATCCTGTGTGGTGCATATGTTTGTGCATGTGCACGTGCATGTGTGACATCTGTGTCATGTGCATGCATATATGCATATGTGTGTGAGTTGGTGCATATGTGTGCTGTGTGTGTATTCATATCTATATATTTCATCTACAGATGCATACATGAAAGGGAAAGGCCTCCTGCCCTCCAGTCCCCACTCCACCCTCCAGAGGTAAGCACTGCACTTTGGCAGATATAGTTACACGTTCTTCTCCACACACACCTCTGCCCTTCATTAAAATGGGATTGCGTTATCCATAGTCATCTACAACTTGTTCTTCTCACAGATCATGTCAAGGTCAGATGATACAGCTCTACCTCATGCCCTCTAATGGCCATACAACATGCCACCACACAAGCTCTAAACAATGCCTGATGCCTGCTCTTAATTGGCTGATGGAAGAACAACGGGGTTGTGAGGGTGGAGGAGGGAAGGCTGGCACTCACCTCCCCGTCAAACAGTTCAATCTCTCCTCCTTCCACCAGGATGGTGACCCGCTTCTTGCATTTCACTGAAGGGTAGCTGCACCCCTCGTTCCCCACCAGGATCCGGAAGGTCCCAGGGTTGCCGTCACAGTAATCCTGGGGAAAGGGGGTGCCAGGAGAGGAATATTAACTTCACTCTCTCTCCCCAGATCGGAAGATGGGTATCTCATCATCTCAGACCCTTGAAGTATACGTGTTAAAGGATGTTACCATGTCCGTGCACATGTGTGTGTGTGCAATGCACGTGTGTGTGAGACAGAGAGAATGAAATTGAGAGAGAGGGAACGAGGATGAGATGCAGGTGGGGGAGAAGGGACAGGTGTGTCATCTTCAGCCACAACATACGAACCAGAGTCAGTGAGCACAAGGGAGGGAAGGAGGGAGAAGGGGAGAGGGCAAATGGCCTGTGGTATGCTTTGTTGAACACATCAGCCTAAAGGCCCCTACCCAGAACCAGTTAGTGCTTAGTCTCACCCAGCTACCTGGGACAGTTTGACCACAAGGCACTTTGGGCTCTTGATTCCAATTGAATCCCTCTGGACTGCCGGCCCAGAAATGATCTGACACAGCTCCATGGCGCTGAGCTACCCCCTCTGGTTGGGAATAGAGGATGAGGGACTGCTGGTCCCTGCTGGTCAACTGCATAAAAATTAAGGAAAGGGGGGACATTTCTGGCAAATACCGCCCCATGATGGCTATTGCTGTGGTATGATAGGAGGGGAAAAAAGACCCAGAAAAAGGTGTGAGCCTTTGTGCTGCCACTTATTGGATACATTGAGCAAGTCACTTACCTCTCTGACACCGCCCCCATACACACACACATACAATCTGTCCCTCTGAAAGACAGAGTCAGCCAATGGTGGGATTGTTAAGTTAAACGGGTCTGTGTTAATGGGATTGTGAAAGGTAAATGAAGGAACAAAGGTACAGGTGCTTTATACATGTCTCTTGGCATCAGCTGAAATTTGGCTCAAAAAGAGTCAAGTCTTGACAACATGTCCCAAAGAAAGAAGGGAGAAAGGGGAGGATCCAGGACAAAGTATCAGAAGGGGACAACAGGACTAGCTATGAAGGAAAATAAGCAACCCACGAAGAAGCACAATTTGAAAGGGACTCTAAAACTGGCCCACCTGGGAAAGCTTTGCCTGGGCAGGGAGAAAGCGGGGAGCAGATCTGACCAGCTGCTTCTCATAGCACTGAACTAGTGAGTGTTGTCTGGGTGCTCATGCTTGAAATTGGCTGGGTGGTTGAGCCCTAGAGCTGGTGTCACCTCATCTTTTGCTACTAACATTGGGAGGCAGATCATCGAAAGACAGGCTGCCAAATATAATCTGTAGCACAGCTCTAGACAGGGATACACCCCAGGTTCATAAGTGTCAGTAAAATCATGTCATGATGAGCATGTCCTGTCTGTCTCCCCAGCATGCTGCCTGCCTTTCTGGGGTGACACTGGGGCACGGGAGATGGAAGCTTGGTTAGCTGGCGCCAATGCTCACTCCCAGCATGCTCTGCCCACAGCTGCTCACGCTGCTGCCGGTTCCACCCACTCCCAGCATGCTCTGTGCTGCTGCCAGTTCTGCCCCACTCTCAGCATGCATTACGCTGCTGCCGATTTCACCCCACTCCCAGCATGCTCTGCTCTGCTGCCGGTTCCGCCCCACTCCCAGTATGTTCTGCAGACATGCATGCTCAGGCACGCTCACTACCTGGTTCATGGGGCCCCAAAGCCTCTGTCTCTGGGGCTGAAGCTCCTCTGGGTCTGTGGTCTTCCCTTGAGACCACGCCAAGCCTCTACCCTTCTTCCCAAGAATGGAGACAGAAAGACCACATTTGTTTAAAGCTTCACAGCATCAAGTTGTCTCATCCCTCATGAGAAAAGCACTCATATCTCCTTGCTTACTCACTTTGGTGTCAACCAGTAAGAGAAGTTTACAGGAATCCACACGGTAGGGAGAGGGAGATGGAGAGGCAGGTCCCCTTATTCACCAGCTAGGATTTTCTGAGCAGTACAACTTTTCTGTGCCCCCCATTCTGAACTGGACTAGGTTCGAAATGGAAATGGTGGACAACAGGATCATAGGGTGGGAAGCCAACTCCAGAGATTATTCCAACTGTCCCCCAGTCCCGGGCCACTCACCAGCAGGGAGGGTGAGGGGGCTGAGTCTAGCCTGAGCTCCCCTCTCCCCTATAAGTCCTGACTGAGGCTGTCTGCCAAAAGGAGCCGATGCTTTAGCTACTCATGTCGGTGCCAACTTGGGCTGGGGGTAGCCTTGCCCCCACACCCATTCCAGTCAACAAAGGAAGTTTCTGCCCTGTTCTTGTAAGTCTCCAGGTCAGCTGAAGGAAAATGGACCATTGCTCTGAGTTTCAGGCCCCTCTTTTAGGGGCTGGAAATTTATTGCAGCAGAAACCAGCCCCAGAGCTGTTTCCACAGACAGACAGCAGAATCTGACCCAGAAACCCCCAAAGGGCAGTCGGCACCTCCCAGCACCCCCCAAAGACAGAGAGCACCCCTGCCCTCCCTCACTCTCACCTGCACCAGAACGTACTGGCACTCCCCAGGGAACAGGTATTTGAGCCCATCAAAGGTGAGGTAGTGCGCCATGCCAATGGCAGAGCACGTGGCGTCGCACACGTGGTCCGTGCAGTTCCACTTCCGGTCCCGACAGACACTAGGAAGAGTAATGGCCAGGATGACCTGCTGGATGGTGTGTGGCATGAGGGGCTCTTCTGGGCATTGGGGAGCGAGAGACAATGAAGGAACACAGATTGTTCTGGGGTGCCACCCCAGCCCTCCAGGAAGCCTCTAGAAGCCACACCTGGGGGATGTGGGTGTGGGAAGGCATCTCACAGTCATCAACAGTCACATTTTTAGAGCACAAGGCCGAGGAGGAGAGAGGGAAGCCATGCTGCTCTCCTGTTACATGGGGGAAAGGGAAGCAAAGAAGCAAGCAGATCACCCAAGGGGATGGGGCAGCCAGGGAGAGATGCTCTGAGGACCACCTGCTGTGGATTTGCTGAAGTTCAGCCTCCCTGGGAGATGCCTGAGAGTGGCCATGGGGTCTCTACAGAAGAGGTACACTGAGGTTGAGAGCCCTCTGAGGTGAATGGGGAGAACGAGACACAACAGCAGGAAAGTTGTGAGCTGGGAAAACAGTGATTGACCATCAACTTCTGCCAGGAGAGGTTTTGTGTGTACATAGCTATATTTAAATCTACAGTGATTTGCCCACTACCACAGCACCCCATTCCCCCACCCCCACCACCCAGTAACCAGAGCTGACAGCAGGAAGCCCACTCTGTGCATCAGAGGTGGTAAGCTCAGACCCAAGGGACAGCTAAACCCCTTCCAGGTCCCAGCCCTGGCTGCCTCTGTCCTCGTAGGCCTTCCCCTGAAGCTGTGCACAGCCCAGAAGTCACAGCATGGTGAATGAGCAGAGCAAAGGGCCAGTGAAGGGTGGCCACAGAGAAGAAAGAAGAAAACCAGCCACCCTCAGAAGGCCCTTGGTGAACCATGCCATTACAAGGACATTTACAGTATGCTAAGGGTACATTATGAGGCCAGAGAGGGAACCTCCAAAGCCCATGCCTTTTGGCAGCTTGGCCACACGTGCAATGATCCATAAGGGCCATGGTCCTTCTTGGAAACACTACTCTCCGGGAGACTATCTGTGTAGGGTGAGCACGGGGGAGAATAAAGATTTTCCCCCACTTTACAGATAGAGAAAAAGAGGCACAGAGAAATGGAAAAGAATAACCATGTTCCCACAGGGTGTTAGAGGCAAGTGCCAAAGGCCCTGTGGCCATGTCAGCCCCCACATCCCCACTCTCACTAACTCCACCCCAAGGGCTCCGGTCCCCACCCAGGAAAGCCTCTCCCAGGCCTTACCAAGTGTTGCAGTCAATTTTCACGGTTTCTCCTGGGGCATACTCTCTGCCTTGATGGAAGCAGGGACACCTTTCCAGAGCCACACACTTGTTCTCATGCCGGACCTAAGGGAAAGGAATCCAAATGTCCTGGGGGCCATAATGAGTGCTGGGAAGATAGCCTCGGCCGCAGACCAGGCCAGGGAACCCACGCCCGGGCTGGGGCTCAGCAAATATGTGCCCCCATCCACACAGATGCCCCCTTGCTCAGCTGGAGACACTCCGTCCACCCTCTGCCCTCATACCCTGCTGGGACCATGGTGAAGACTGGTAACCTGTGGCCGAAGCCCCTGGAATGTGCATATCATAGACCCAGTAATTCCACTCAGAGGATTTCTCCACAGGGAACAGACTTATGGACAAAGATTAATGTAGAAACATTTATCATTGCAAAAAATGGAAACAACCAAGTGTTTAACAATAGGAAAATATTGAATTCTATTAAGGAATCTCCAGGTATTGGCATCCTCTGGAGCTCTTGGAAGGGCCCTTTGGAAGACTTTTAAATGCTGTGAGAGACACTGAGGCTGTTCATTTTTAAAACAAGGAAAACTTTACATACATATGGTCCCAATTATAAATATATATATGACATATATATCTATCAAAACTATACACACACTTATATATATATATATGAATGTCTTTTTTGACAACCATATATATGGATGTCAAAAAAGACTAGAAGGAAATACAGAAGTTCCATCCGGATGGAAGGCTGAGATAGAGGAATAGAGGAATTTTATTTTCGTCTTTGGTTTTTAAAATTTTTTTTCCCAAATGTTCATCAGTGAGCCTGTATTATGTTTACAACAGAAAAGATGGACGATATATTTAATAAAATTTCAATGCATTTAATGCGCTGGAGATGAAGGCTGCATATTGGTCACAGGCAGAAATGTGCCAAAGCCAGAGTCTAGGGGCTTGTGGGAGCCCCGCAAGCCCACTCCTCACCCAGTCCCCCCGGGTTCTGACACCCTCCACAGGGGTATGCTCTGCTTCCCTGTCCTCTGCCCATGAAGAAAGCACTATGTGAGTGTGTCATACTCCTCAGGAGGACAAAAGAACTAAGACCCACTGGCTCCAGTGGGTCCCAGAAGAGCTGTCCAAACCCTCTGACCCCAGTGTGTAGACATGCTTCTGCCCCAACCCCAGGGGGTGACGGGGCAGCTGTGGCTGTCTGCTCTGGAGTAGCCTAATGGCAGGTGATCTCAAAGAGCCCTGGGTCACCCTCAGGTGAAGGGACCATGGCACTTTTGTGCCAGAGCTACCTAGGGGGAGGAGCTCCTGGTCTGTATGTCAGGATCCGTGTGCTCCAGTCACTCCCCAGACAAGCCTGAGTTCCCACAAGGCTCTGGGAACAGCACAGCCTGGGCCTGAACAAAGGGCTTTCATGTCAGGAACCATAGGCTAAAGTAGTGTGTGTGTGTTTGTGTGTGTCTGTGTTGGGAGGGGATGGGAAGAATGACCTCCAGTACTTCACCACCACCTTCACCCAACCCTAAGTCCTCAGCACCTCCGGGGGAGGGTGGGAGCGCAGAGAATGAGGAAGAAGCAGGTCCGCCATGTCCCGCTCTTGGAAGACAGTGAGCTTAGGTGTCCAGCAGAGAAGGTGGTAGCTTGGGAGGCACAGGGAGGAGGCAGCCTCTGTTTCTGCCACAGCCTTCCGAAGCTGTCCCAACTAGGGTTCATTCCCACATATCCATCCCCCACCCCCAAGCTTCATCAGCCTTGACTTAAGTCTGAGGCCTGCCACCTAGTGGCTACTCCGAGAATGACCGCTGCATCGGCTGGAGAAGCTTGCTGTGCTCTCCAGCCCCCACATCTACTGATGATGGAGACCAGACAGTAAGTCTCCCTATTGGAAACATTATTGAGACAAACGTGATGTAAAGAGTCGGATTCCAGGAAACAGAGCCCTGCCCACCTCACCTCACCTCAGCAGAACATGTACTACCCCTTCTCCTTTGAGCAGGCTGAGTGGAGGCTCCCACACCTCCTGGTCTGCATGCTGGTTGTTTCTACCTCTCTCCAGGATATTCAGCCCATTGACAAAAGTCCTGCACACCCAGGGCTTAGGTAGCCCCTCCCCCAGCCCATGGGTGAGTCCAGCCCCTTCCAATGGACATAAACGTAAATGCCAGCTTGGTCATGAGATAATGCCACCACTGCTGCTCCCATTTCCTCCTTCTGCGCTCTCACTGACAAACCACAAGGCTCCTCTTTGCCCTGACCCACGGATGGATTACAGTATTAAAATAGGAACTTGGGGAGGCGCCTGGGTGGCTTGGTCGTTAAGCCTCGGCCTTCAGCTCAAGTCATGATCCCAGGGTCCCGCCTGGTGCTCCCTGCTCAGCAGGAAGCCTGCTCCTCCCTCTCCCACTCCCCCTGCCTGTGTTCCCTCTCTCACTGTGTCTCTCTTTGTCAAAAAAATGAATAAAATCTTTTAAAAAAATAGGACCTTTGTACTGGAGGAAGACTTCTATAGACAACAGGGGTGTGGAGTTAGATCCACAAGTGAGAGCTAGAGAGGGGACAAAGCAAAACCTTAAAAGGAAAGAAGAGGGTTTCCAGGCCTCACCTCAGTACAGGCTCTGACTTGGGAGAGAAGATCAAATAACATCGGGCCAGCCAAAAACACCCAGAGAGTCCTAAAGCATTAAAAAAAAAAAAAAAATCCCTGGAGACTGAAAGATAAAGGCACAACACAGGGGATGAAGAGGATCCAGATGAGGACTGGTCAGACACATAGGGTAAGTCAGGACAGCAGTCCCCAGCTGGGAAAAATCACTTGAGCATCACATTCAAAAGAAAGTAAACCATCTCTGCCGAGTGTTTGTCCCTTTGGAACACCAGAACAATAATAACATAAAATTAACAAATGCCCTTCCAAGACTTGAGAAGAAAACAGGCAGAAATCATTGTCACTATTCATCAACTTGGGCCATCTTGAGGAAGAATGGTTCATGCCAAGAACATGGTACTAAGTATTGGGCAGCTCCAAGAAAAATTATGAAGTAGAAAAAAATTGGTTTTGTTACTCTTCTCTGAAAAGGCGCCATCCTTCCCTTCACCCCGCCCAGCCCCCATGCATGAACACCATACTGACACATTCTCCAAAATCTTTTTTGCCTCCCAGCTATCCTTTGTTCATTCTCCCTACCCCATCAATACTTCCAGGTCAATGCAGCTGATTACAACTAGGTGTTTGCTACTGAGGCAAGAACCTGATTAAATAATTCATACTAAGGTGTGAATGACTTCCTTGAGAATTTAAATTTAAATTTAAATTTAGAAAAGCTGTAAGCTTTCCTAAAACTCTTGTTAACCAAAATGAATTTATGCTCACTTTATGTCAGTAAGGCCCAATTAGGTGACCAGTCATATAAGGAGTAGAAGATATTTTTGAGACAGAGAGGCTTTGGGGGCCTTTTAAAATTACATCTCCTAGGATTTACAGTGCCCACATGTGAGGCCCACCCCCGATGGGCCCCGGATCCCCAAACCCTACATTTCAAAAAATCAATTGTAGCCTTGAGTGGTTCTGGTTCCTGTCTTTCCTCAGACTCCCGTGTGATGGAAGGGGCAGAAACCCCGAGTCCTTAAGGGCTCCTTCTCACTTCACCGCTGGATCATGCTCCTGAAGAGAATGAACGGGCGCGGCTGAACGAGTGAACTGGGCAGTGGGTTGTGCTTTGCTGCCACCTCGTGGTAAAAGTGGGTAATATTCCAACAAAGGCAAATCCACTCAATTTTTGAACTAAAGAAAAAGATAGAAATTTTTCTAATGCAACCCCCTTATTTGATTGATCTCAAGGGCCTCCGAATGTGGACACTGAGATCTTAAAATTGCTCCCAGTGTGTGATAACTTCCTATAGCATCTCTCCATTCATAATATGATTCATAGTTTTCCTCCCCATGCTTCTAACAGCAGTCCTCAAAGTACCACTTACTAAGCAACTTCCATGACCCCGCCACTGTCACCGCCAGTCCTCCCACTCACCCTTCTAGCCCAGTTTTACAGATGAGAAAAATAAAACTCAAGGATTTTAAGTGACTTGCCACTCCATTAAGTAAATGTCAGGAGCCAGGGTTCACACCTGGAAGGACGGGACTCCAATTCAGTGCCTCTCCCACTCAGCTTCTCCACTAACCATTTACCTAGGAGGGCACTGGCCACATATCAAAAGCATCCCCCCCCCAGCTTTGTCCTGTGCAAGGAGACCTTTGCACCAGTGTTAGGAGCAGACAAAGTGGCCAGGAAACCCCAGCTCTAAGCAGGTGCCAAGCCGGGCACAGACTGCAAAGAGGAGGGACCCCCAATCCATTCCCAATATTTTCAGACAGTTGCTGGCCTTACAGTGGACACTGAGCGATGTCTTGTATGGACAGAGAGAAGCAGTCTTCAACAGCGTGGTCCCCTGGCCAGTGTCACTCTGTGATAATGAGCATGCAAATGAAAGGCGCTGGGAAAATCCTACGGCAATTGGCCTGAATAATACATCTCATCTGTTGAATCAAATAAAAATGGGGGGGTGGCACACATTTTGTACATATTTGGTATGTCCTTGCTTTCTCTTTCTTTTTTCTGATCATTCATTGCTATTGTATCTACAAAAGCTTTAGTCCACGACATATCAAAAATTTAAGAAAACGGGCCCTTCTTGGATCTCTCCCGTGGACAGGAGAAGGTCGACAGAGCCTCTGAGACTGAGTTATTTACAAAAAGGCTCGGTTATTTACAAAAAGAATTGAAGCTATCCCTACGATTCTATAACCCCTTCGGGCCCATAGCCAATGTGTGAGGAAGGCAGAACAGGAATTATATGCCCATGTCACAGGTAAGGCAGTCGAGGCTCAGAGAAAGAACACACACTCACCCCAGGGTAAGTGAAGCCTGAACAGAGAACTCAGGCCCTCTACCCTGTTCCTATTCAGGTGCTCTTTCTGCTCTCCAAGATCTGCCCCCCAGCAAAGAGCTCCTTCCCCACTCCCACCCCCACCCCACCCCGGCCCCCTGCTCAAGTGCATAGGAGGCAGACTCCCAACCTCTTGGCTCGATCTCATGCCACATCCTTACATCTTCCCCGGAGGACAGGCCACACAGAGAAACACCCTTGGGTAGGATGTCTACACCATCACATGGGCCCAAACAGCTCCTTAGTCTTTGCATTGTGGCCAGGAACACGTGTCTGGTGCAGCGGCCAGCCAACTGTGCACCTCGTAAATCATGGACTTTTCTCCTCTGCTGAATCTAGCCTCAATGATTTGCACCTCTGTTGGCATCCTAATGAAGCAGTTGTGAAAATAAGCCAATCTCTCACATTCTGAGCTTTTGAGCTTTGAGTCCCCTGCGGTTGAGGTTAGAGTCACCTCGCTGTAGGACAGATACCTAAAGACTGTCCTCAGAATGTGTGCCAGATGTTTGGGAAATGCCAGGGCGCTCCTGGTGTGCCCACATCCTGTGTGTGAGGTCTAGCTCCCCACTGGGGATTTGGGACCATGACACAACTATTGTGGTTATTATCTAAGATGATCCGTCCCAATTACTTCATTGAAAAAAAAAGGGGGGGTTATTTAAAAGAGCCTCATGCTGACATAAGCCCCTGAGCAATGCCCCTTTTCTTGCCAGAGGCTTCTCTGTTTTTTTTGTTTTTTATATTTTATTTATTTGACACAGAGAGAGAGATCACAAGTAAGCAGAGAAGCAGGCGGAGAGAGACGGGGAAGCAGGCGCCCCACTGAGCAGAGAGCCTGATGCCGGGATCAATCCCAGGACCCTGAGATCATGACCTGAGCCGAAGGCACAGGCTTAACCCACTGAGCCACCCCAGTACCCCCAGAGGCTTCTCTGATGTCTGGAGAATTTCTCCTCCAGGTATTTGAAGGAACAGTCAAATAAGAGGTCCTTGGGATAAAAAGAGCAATACAGAAGCTTCCTCTCCCTGTCCTATTTCTTGCCACTACGGAGCTCTGAGGCTCCCCTCCTTATTTAGCCTCCTTGAGTAGCCACCTCCTGCAAAGAAGACCTTCTAGGTCAGGGGTGCTCCCAGGCCAATCTCTAGCTCCCCCATTAGAAAAGACAGTTCAAAATCATCAGGGGCTAAGGCAGAGGGGAACACCCCAGGCAGAGCGAACAGCTCGTCTCTCTGTCTTGGAAGACAGCTGGAGGGAAAGGAGATCAGTCACGTACCCTATGCACCCCCAATGCACAGCCCGCCTGAGGGCCACCAGTGATGGGTCCCGGTTCCCTCCACAGGATACTGGCAAGCTCCCACGGACCAGGACCTCACCCCTCAAGCCAAGGCCTGGGCATCACTCACACTCTGTACAGTCATATAGGATAGCCATCCTGCCCCCTCCCATTTGGCCTCTCCAACTCCTGCCCAGCCCTACACTACTTACTCTGGGTACAGGAGAATCAGAGTCAGGGAAAGCCAGGAGACATGAGGCTTTTGAAAGAGAAAAACCCAGAAGTTACATCCTTCAGGGTGACAAGAATAACCTATGTATGCAGTCCCCCCACCCCTTATCCACAGGAATACATTCCAAGACCCCCCAGTAGGTGCTAAAAATGGCAGATAGGACCAAGCCCCATATATACTGTTTTTTTCCCTATACACACATACCTATGATAAAGTTTAATTTATAAATCAGACACAGGAAGAGATTAACAACAATAACTAAAAATAAAACAGTTATAACACTACACCATAGGAAAAGTGATATGAATGTGGTCTAAGCATCTCACTGTACCCACTCACCCTTCTCCTTCTGGTGATGATGTGAGATCATAAAGTGCTTCGTGGTGAGATGAAGTAAGGGGGAATGGTACAGGCACTGAGACACGGTGTTAGGCTACTGCAGGCACCTGCTTCTGGACCCCAGCGGACGGTGGGTAACTTCCACCGTGGGTAGGGGAATGACTGACTGTAATATATGTGTACAAAACTGACCCACAAGCAGACTTGGGAGGAAGGCAAGGATCTTGGGCATGCTCAGACCCCTGCCACCAGCAGCCATCTAGAACCAGGTGGAGGCAAGTCAGCAGACCTTAGACCATGCAAGGCATGCTGGGAACTGCTGGCCACAGGCTCTGTCTGTTAAGAGCTGGCCAAGACCTCATAACTCACTTCCCAGGTGAGGAAAACCAGGCTCAGTGAGGGGAAGGGACTGGGGCCAGTCCTTGCTGGTGAAGGGGCAGCAACATCATCTCTTGCAACAGAAAGTTCTACACGTATATGCAAATGATATGCAAATATATGTGTGCCCTCTCCTCTTCATTTGGGGAATGCAGCAGCCTTTGGGAAAATTTCAGAGGAAATGCCAGTTTCCACACATAAGTATTTTCTGGAAATACTCGCTTTGCTTCCTGCAGCACCTCTGTGCACGGAATTCCTGTGTTTTTGTCGGATCTCATCAGGATGGACTCCAGACACTTTCCCACCATCTCCCTTCCCGGCTCTGGCGGCTGAGTCAGCCACAGAAGACTGTCCCCCACCCCTACCCCAGCCACAGCCTCCACCCCCGTTACCATTCTTGCTTTGCTCCTGTTTCTTCCTGTCTCTGCTCCAGAGCCACCTGGCCCATGCTTAGCCTGCAGGAAAACGCAAGGCTTCCCACCCTCCACTGCTCGTGGCAGCTCTGGTGGCTTACCATGCCTGGTGGGCAGAGGCAGCCGGAGACACAGCCTGAGCTCATGCACTGCAGGTCATAGTTCTGGCAGGTTTTGGCACACTCAAGCCCTTCAGCCCTCGGGTTATCGGCGGGGCACACCAACCTGACCATGGGAGGCCGGCAGGACAGGCTCCTTTTACCTTGGAAGTAGAAGAAAGCAAAAGAGTGGATGGATCTCCCTTCCACACTGTCCTTGGTAACAACCCCCCCGCCCCCGCCACACACACACACACTTGCATCCAGAGACCCAGCCACCCACTCCCTGGCATCAGGTGCTCCCGCAGGCCTTGCCCTGAGCCAGGCTCCCCCAGTGAGACTGGAGGGCCACCCCATCTACTCATGTGAGCCCCTGACCTTCGCCTACATGAAAGGCATCTCTCCTGCCCTCTGCATCCCTGTATCAACCCACTCCTCATTCCCCTTGAACCCACCACATCATGTTCAAGCATTAAATCAGGATGCACTGTGGAAATGTCCAGACCCACGCTCTAAAGGACCTGCATTTGGGTGCTAAAAAGGAACCTTTGTGGGCCCCAGCTGGACCACTCATAAAATTGTCACAACTAATTTAGCCACAAAATATTTAAGAGGGACTTTGTTTCTGTGCCATCCTCTGCCCAGCCACTGGCCACCCCAGTTGCTCTGTTTGCATTTGCTACACTCTGTCCCTTCACACTCCTCCCTGCCCTCCTGGCTTTGTCATCCCCCTTCTGATCATCTCCAGTGCCACCCTGTGATATACTATGTACTTAGTTGTTGATTGCCCACACACCCACCCACCCCCAGAATACCAGCATATATGTTCCATGAAAGCAAGGGGTTTTTTCAAAAGACTTCACTTAATTACTTGAGAGAGAAAGAGAGAAAGAGCACAAGCAGGGGGAGTGGCAGGCTAAGGGAGAGAGAGCAGCAGGCTCCTTGCTCAGCAGTGCTTGATCCCAGGACCCCGGAATCATGATCTGAACCAAAGACAGACGCTTAACCCACAGCCACCCAGACAGCCCAAAGCAAGGGGTTTTGTCTCCTTTGTACGTGGATGTATCATATCTCCTGACCATGGGCACCTATCACGGGCTGATTGAATAAATGATGACAGGAGGGTTGCTATAGCCCTTTCCTTTCAAAAACCTGCGTGTGCCTCACAGCATTTACATCTGACTATATAGAGCACTTACTACCTCCTGTGGACAAGTTCCAGTCTTATTTTTACACAGAAACTTTGTTAGGAAACTGAAACCCTAAAAGATTAAGTGGACCTTCCAAATTGCACAAAATTCTAGGAGCTTCCTGACTTATTAAAAAAAAAAAAAGGTACTTCCAGGGACTACAGGATAGAAAAAAGCCAAGAGGGTGGGGACACAAGCAACCGCCGGAGAGCGGGGCAGGACTTAGTGACCCTCAGGTCTCTTACGGACTGAATGTCTTGCCACCCCCAAAATTCACATGTTGACCCTAGAGGTAGTGGTGCTAGGAAGTGAGACCTTTGGGAAGTGACGGCACCATGAGGGTAAAGCCCTCATGGATGGGATTCATGTCCCGATGAAGAGAACCCACCAAGCTCCCCAGCCCTCTCCACCCTGTGAGGACACGAGAAGTCTGCAACCATCGCCGGGGCCTTGCTAGCACCCTGACCTTGGACTTCCAGCCTCTATAACTGTGAGAAGTACATTTACAAGACAAATACAGAAATCTGTATTTCTCACACTTAAACCACCTAGTCTGTGGTATTTTGCAATGGCAGTCTGAACAGAAAAAGTCACGAGTTCTTATTTCAACTTCTGAGCCGCCCACGTGCTTGGGATCTTGCCCCAGCTCCAGGCTGTCACACGGGGCAGCCTGTCTTCTCACCCAGGGTGAACTGGAGAACAAAGGCAGAGCACACACCCGGGTCGCTTGGAAAGGCAGAGAGAGGTGGTCAAGCGGGACATTGAAAATAGTGCATATATCTGCCTAAAGTCATTCCTCTCCCTCTACTGGGTCAGTCCTTTCTAAGCAAAGATCCATTTGGAAGCCAATTAGTTCTCCCTGAACCATAATGTGAATATGGTCCCACCAGTGCCGGACCAACCCCTTCTCCCTTCTGTGCCTTGTCCTTAAACTGCATACCAAGTATGAGGACCTTCAAACTGAGAACAAAGGGTCCAAGATCCCTGCCTTCAAATCCATCTGAAAAGCTTTCTAAACAGACATGCTAGTCATTAAAGACTTAAGTGTGAGAACTGAAACCATAAACATCCTTGAAAAGAGAAGCAGCAGTAATCTCTCTGACACTGGCTCTAGGAACTTTTTTCTAGATATGTCTCCTGAGGCAAGAGAAACAAAAGTCAAAATGAACTATTGGAACTATATGAAAATAAAAAGCTCCTGCACAGTGCAGGAAACAATCGACAAAATTAAAAGGCAACCTACTGAATGGGAGAAGATATTTGCAAACAACACAGCTGACGAAGGGTTAGTATCCAAAATATATAAAGAACTTACACAACTTGACACCCCAAAATCAAATAATCCAATTAAAACATGGGCAGAGGACATGAACAGACATTTCTTCAAAGAAGACATCCAGCGGCCAACACACACATGAAAAGATGTTCAACATCAATCATCATCAGGGAAATGTCAAAACTACAACGAGATACCACCTCACATCTGTCAGAATGGCTAAAATCAACAACACAAGAAACAACAAGTGTTGGAGAGGATGTGGAGAAAGGGGAACCCTCTTACACTGTTGGTGGGAATGCAAGCTGGTTACAGGCACTCTGGAGAACAGCATAAGTTTCCTCAAAAAAATTAAAAATAGAATTACCAATAATTCCAATAATTCTACTACTTGATATTTACCCAATGACAATAAAAGCACTACTTCAAAAAGATACCTGCGCCCCTGTGTTTACTGTAGCATTATTTACAGTAACCCCACTATGGAAGCAGCCCAAGCGTCCACCCACAGACAAACGGATAAAGAAGAGGTGGTGTATAGATGTACAATGGAATATTATTCAGTCATAAAAAAAGAATGGAATCTGGCCATTTGCAGCAACATGGATGGAGCTAGAGAGTATTAATGCTTTGAAAAATCAGTCAGAGAAAGACAAACACCAAATAATTTCATTCATATGTAGATTTTAAGAAACAAAAGAGCAAAGGGGAAAAAAAGAGAGAGAGAAATAGAAACTAAGAAACAGACTCTGAACTATAGAGAAAGCACTGGTTACCAGAGGGGAGGTGGTGGGGATGGTGGTGGGGGGTGGGGATTAATGAATGCACTTATCATGATGAATAAAAATAAACTAAAATTAGATAGATAGACAGACAGACAGATATCCTTGTCAGCATGTCTGTGGGCAAAAGGAAGCCAAGGAAGGAGGGTAGTCTTCACTACAATCAAGGTGACCAACTAATAGCTGCCCTCTAGGTTAAGGTCACCATGGGCAAAACGGAAGTCCCACTGAGCCCACCTTGCAGAGAACTCAATCTTACCCCCTAAAATTCCCCTTGCCTCAATAATCTGGATATACACATGCAAAGGTACGTCAAGGCCCGAGAGACAGCCATACAGACACACACATTGTGTCGGTCCTGACCCATGCCCGAATGCATGCACACATGGGACAGAGCAGCCCAGCGGGGAGACGGAGAGCCTAGTACTCACTGCGGTGAGACAGGGGGCTGCTGAGCACGGTGTCGGGCAGCAGGCTTCCTGGGATTCCACTCGTTGTACAGTGCATGAAGCCATCCTCACAGTAGCTGCAGACAGGAAGGTCGGAGCCCAGCTTGGCAAGAGCGGAGACCCTGGCCAGCTCCTTTTCCTCGCCTCCCACTCACCCTCTGACCCCTCCAACTCAGGCAGTCTCCTAACTCGTTGGAAACACAGCCTGCTGAGGCTCCCAGTGGCCTCTGTGCTACCAATCCTAATGGAATGTCTTCAGTTCTTTCCTTACCTGATCCCTTTTAACATTATTCATCACTGTGACTATGCCATTCTTCTAGAAAAAGAAAAAACCCCTCCTGGTTTCCTCTTACCTTCCTGGTTGCTCCTTTAGGCTCGCCCCCCCACCCCCGCCGCTGGCTCCCCGCTCGGCTCTCTTCTCATCCTGTGCTGTCATCCACACCCTCAGCTTCTAGGACAGAGATGACTCGCACACTCACATCAGCAGCTGGGATCTCCCACCTTGAACTCGAGATCCATACATTCAAGCACTTACAGGATCGCCATCTTGGTGTCTCAAAGACTTCAAATTCACTATGTCCAAAACTGACCTCATGATCCCCCCCAACCAAAGCCAGTCCTCCTACAGCGCTTGGATTCATTATATGATACCAACATCCACCCACGTTCACAAACCAGCAAACGAGGGGTCAGCCCTGCCACCGCCTTCTCCCCGCCCCCATATCTAGCCATCACCCGGCCCTTGGACTTCGTCTCCAAAATATCACTGGCACTCAGACCGACTTCTTGAGCCACCACCACTTCTCACCCAGACGAGGCAGAAACTCCAAACCGATGGATACAGAACAAATCCCTAAGATGGCATCCTGGCCCCATGCGCTTGGAACCCCGCCTGCCCTTCCTCTAGCCCATGTCAAGCATTCATAGACCACGTTCTTCTCTTCCTCCACCCTCGTGCCTTTGTGGGCATTGGAGTTATTATCTGGCTAACATCTCTCTCTCTCTCTCTCCATCAATGGACTATGAGATCTAAGAAGGTAGAAGCCATGACTGGTCTTGCTCATTATCTCCTCAGCAGCCAGCACAAGGCTTTGCATAAAGTACTCAATATATTTTTTTATATTCTTTTCTTCCTCTCCTCCAATCCCAATCCCCTGCCCTCACACGCACCACTATTTCTACGATAGCTGGTCTCCTAAAGGGCCCCCAGTGATGCCTATATCCTGGTGTTCACACTCTTGTGTCATCTCCATTGCACCAAGGTTGGTCCATGTGACCAACAGGACGTGGCAACGGTGACATACCACGTGTCACCTAAGATTAGGTGATGAAAGACTATGGCTTCTCTCTTGGTGCCCTCTCTTGGATCACTCACTCTGGGAATACCAGTTCACAAACTGCCCAGTGGAGAGGTCCATGGGGTGAGGAACTGAAGGCTTCTGCCGTGTGAATCCAAGAGCTGTGTGAATGAGCTGGGACTGGAGGCTCTAGCTCCCTTTGAGGCTCCAGATGATTCCAGGCTTAGGAGCCAACCCGAGCCGAACCACCCAGCCAAGCTGCTCCAGCAGTCCTGACCCGAGAAACTTAGAGATTTATACATGTTCATTGTTTTCAGCTGTTACATTTGGGGTTCATTGTTTTATGCAGCCATAGATTAAAAAAAAACTAATACAATCTTATTCTGTTTAATATATATCTGCCTAAATGTATTCTCATAAAGTGTGTTTATTTCACGTGTGTGTATGTTTAATTTACATAAGCAGTGTTACCTCATATATCACACTGTTTGGCTGTTTTCTTTAGCACCATGTGTTTAAGAGTCAACCCTGCCAGGGAGCCTGGGGGGCTCCGTCGGTTGAGCGTCTGACTCTTGATTTCAACTCAGGTCATGACCTCAGGGTCGTGAGATGATGCCCCGTGTTGGGCTCTGCGCTGAGCGTGGAACCTGCTTAACATGCTCTCTCTCCCTCTTTCTCCCCATCCCGCCCCGCTCTCTCTCAAAAAAAAAAAAAAAAAA
>PISX010016240.1:0-46888 GCA_004024625.1 Mellivora capensis
GGTCTTCCATCTTTTTACGTCTTCTTCGATTTCTTTCATGAGTGTTCTGTAGTTCCTCGAGTACAGATCCTTTACCTCTTTGGTTAGGTTTATTCCCAGGTATCTTATGGTTCTTGGTGCTATAGTAAATGGAATTGATTCTCTAATTTCCCTTTCTGTATTTTCATTGTTAGTGTATAAGAAAGCCACTGATTTCTGTCCAATTCCTTTTATGTTACCTGCAGGTACTTGGTAAGCCTGGATTTCTTACATTCAACACTATTGGTATTTAAGGTTAAAATATTCTTTTTTGTAGGGTTTTCCATGTGCATATTGTGATGGTTAGTGCCAGTATGATTCCAGTGGTACCCTATCCAGTTGTGAAACTTTTAAAGAACAAATGAAAAAAAGAAAGTCTTTACAGTATTCAAAATGCCAAATATGTAAATATAGTGCTAGAAAGGATCCAAATGAAGTACTGTTTAAAATGTTTTTATAGGTAGTTTAGCATGCATTTGTCAGAAAAATGGCATACTTGAATAAGTGCATCGTAATCTAGTAGTGCCACCTTAGAGAAATACATGTAATGTTATTTATATAGAGTCTCAATTTTTAAAGATATTCCAATGTTTGTTTTGTGTAGGTAACATTACAAGGAATACCTACTGGAATTTTAAACACCAATATATTCTTCATAAACAGCCAAGTGATCTTTTTACAACCTAAATCACTTATGCAATAGCACCATCAGTCAACATTCCCCTACCTTACCCCAACCACTAGCTTTATGTTCTGGGAGTTGTCCATTCAGTGTAAAATCTATGGTTCCTGATCTGACATATAGGGTTCTTTGGTCTAGGGTGACCTACTATGGTAGCCAAATCCTATGAAGCTCCATCACTTGTTCCCTAAAACCCAATGCCACTCTGGCCTTTTTCTCATTCAACAAATATACCAACCCTTTCCAGGCTTAAGACCACTGAACAGGCTATACTCTCAGGGAGTGCACTTCTGTGGCTCTAAATAATCCTGAAGGTTTCACCTTGAATATCATATCCTCAATTAAACCTTCTGTGATAACTTTGAATGCCTCCCTCCTATTATTTGCTGTAACAGTTTATTTTATTTTATTTTATTTTATTTTATTTTATTTTATTTCTTTTCAGTGTTCCAGAATTCATTGTTTATGCACCACACCCAGTGCTCCATGTAATACGTGCCCTCCTTAATACCCACCACCAGCCTCACCCATCACCCCACCCCCTCCTCTCCAAAAACCTGTTTGTTTCTCAGAGCCCACAGTCTCTCATGGTAACAGCTTTTGATAACTTTCTTCCACCTGTACTTTACATTTTGTGTTTTTTGTTTCATTTCTTTGTTTTTCAAACTATTGTCTCCTTTCCCAACCCATATTAGGAAAACAGAGATTATATATTGTTCTCACTGTCATATACATAGAATATAGAACAATAGCTAGACACATAATCGACTTTCATAAATGCTTGTCAAATGAATTTTTAAAATGCAGTGTTAAAAGATAATGTCTCCTAAATGTCATTTATCTCTGTATGTTAACTAATTACGATTTAGTTACAACACAATAAATCAGTTAAAAGTTTATAAAAGAATTCTGTGTTCAGTTTGAGTATTTTTTTTAATTAGACAATAATACATAAAGAGAAATGTATGACTTTCTGATTTTTACAGAGTGATATTTAGGCCATTTAAAATAGACTTAAGAGGGCTTCACAATATTAATACCTGTATTTTTATACTGACAAACTATATTAAATATTAAATGAAGTTTCCATACAAAGTAACCTATTAAAATAGGACTATTAGAAAGATAACTGTAAAAAACTTGCTATGTTAACTTTGAACAACTTTGAAGAAACAATAAAAGCTCTTTAGCTTACTTGTGATTGAAATAGTAAGAAATGCAGAAAATTGAATGAGTTTAGATTTGCTTATCTCTACATTGGAATTGAGAATTTTCATGAATATAAAACTAAGTAAAATACAAATACATTTTTATTTGGAGTAGAAATGCATTTCATTGACAACTTCATGCTTGAAACATTATTTCTTTTAAAAGCAATTCATTTTTCTTATTTTTCTGAGCAAATATTGAATACTATTGGAATAAAACTAACATTCAGAGCATTCAGAGCAACCTGAATAAAATCATCTGTTCTTTGAAATGTTACTTTAGTTATTCAAACAAATCATTTCTTGCCTTCTCTTATAATTGGGAGCAGACTCTGTATTTCCTATATTTTGTAACAAAACAAAGGTACTTTCACTTAATGTGTGGTATATAACTTTACCTTATATTGGCACAAAAATTCTGATTTTAATTATGAAATAAAAGCCTCGAAATCCCTAAGTTTTGATGTATAAAATTAACTGGAAATTCTTTTTGTTTTGTTTTGTTTTTAAACTGGGTACTAAAAACAAGAATACCAAAAGAGTGACTGCCCACAAAGATGAATGACTTATAAACTCATATTTAACTCAAATATCCCCTGAAACTACAAAGGAATTAATATACAGTAGGCTAGATTCTGATACTAAATTCTCACTTCCTGGGTGCGAGGTTTTTGTCGTTCTGACTTATAAATTCTATTAATCTAATCAGGAGTCTTCTTTCTAATTTTTACCTGTGATTGTTTTAATTTTTCTGCCTTACTTCTCCGGTGTGTTATAGGTCTGTTTTTTTTTTTTTTCTTTTCAGTCTTTTCTTGTTCAATAAATTGCAATAAATATGTTCCTAACCACCCTTCTTTATCTTGTACCCTAAGGCAGCTGGTGATCTCACTGGCAATATTCCTATCAATCCATTAAGCCAATCAGTGTGGGCTTGATCCTCTGTTTTATCTTATATTTTTTTCACTATCCTATATCTGATTCAATAGCAAACATTTCACCTTGCTTCTCATATGAGTTGATTTATAAAGCTGTCTCAAATAATTTAATTATCAACTGGTTCTGTCATTATTGGCCTTATATTCATTAATATATTTTAGATTAAAATTGAGATAATTCCAGCTTAAAATACCTTTAAATAAAAGGCATATTTTTATATAGACGTTTAAGCATAGCTGAAATTAAATGCTCAAAAGATCTCTGATCCCAGGCCATCTCTTCATCTCTTGGACATATTCCTGCTAATTGCTGGACATAATGTCCATTAGTAAACTTATATTTACATCATATAAGTTTTTTAGACAAAATCTTAACTAAAAGTTATGGCACATGT
The DNA here is from genome assembly GCA_004024625.1 of Mellivora capensis. Taxonomy (NCBI): domain Eukaryota; kingdom Metazoa; phylum Chordata; class Mammalia; order Carnivora; family Mustelidae; genus Mellivora; species Mellivora capensis. The sequence goes on from PISX010016240.1 coordinate 3,239, forward strand.
TCTAGAGAAGGTGTTTGCTTGACCTAGTTTGAGATGCAAGCCTAAATATGTGTTAAGAAGGAGAAGTCATTTTATAAGCAAAAGATCATCAGGGTTCCAGAAAGATAAAAGCAGTATGATTATTGCATATTTCTTTTCTATATCACTTCTTCATTTTTTAAGTATCTCCTAAGAATACATAATATAAACCCTGTTGAAATAAGAAATGTCATATTTGCTAAATCAATATATTTCATCTTTGCAAAGCACTACCTGTACATCGGGAAACATTACATTTAAAGTACTCCAGTTAATTTTTTTGAGGGAAATTTTCACACATGCAAAAATGTAGAGTCTGGTATAATGAACCATCAAGGATTCATTACCTGAATTTAGCTTATCAACTCAATTGTGTTTTATCTACAGATTCTACAAAACACACCCCCCCATGAATTATTTTTAAGCCAATTTTAGGTACTATATGATTTCATCCACATGTATCTCAGTATTAGCCAGTGGGGATCTCTCTAATTTGGACTCTTCTGTTTTTAACATCACTAAAATTGTCTATTATAGTTTTATTTGCATTGCTGTTTACACAATATCCCAGGCACATCTTGTACCTTTTCTACCATGACTGGAATCAGTTTTGTCTCCAAGGAAACCTGAGGATTCCACTGGGATTTGCGTACTTTTAAAACACTATTTTGGGGCTCCTGGGTAGCTCAGTGGGTTAAGCGTCCAACTCTTGGTTTTGGCTTAGGTCGTGATCTCATAGGTCATGGGATGGAGCCTAGCCTCATATCTGTACTCTGTGTGGTTTGCTTAGGATCCTTACTTCCTCTCCCTCTATCCCTCCCACTTGTGCTCTCTCTCTAAAATAAATAAATAAATCTTAAAAAATAAATAAAGTTACTGAATCATTGCCACTATTCAAAAAAATATTGAATTAGCCCACTGTTATATCAGATATACAAATTAATACAAACATGAAAATTTACATTTATATCTTACAGTTAAAGTGAATTTAGATAACATTTTAATACTGAATATTTTAAAGAGCAAAGTTTTCATTATTGCATTTATTTTGTTGTATATTATATATTTCATATATTATGTGATTGTATATATTATAAGAAATATACCATTAATTATTCATTTTATGTGGTTCATCTGGAGTAAATAATATACCTGAGGTAAATAATTAGTTCATGACTTCAAAGACTCTTAACATAAATTATACCATAAATACTAATTGAGCTGGATTTTCTATTCTACTTCTGAGAATTTCACCTCTTAAGAACTGTAACATAACAAGACATTTTTGCTGATGTTGTAATAAAGCATTTCTTGTAGGAAGTTAGTTTCTTAACATAGAATTTAAATTCAGTTTATTGGCCAAATGACAGTACATTCAAAGTTGTTATGATTTTTTTTATATAGGTGAGACAGAGATAGAAGAAATTGATTTTTTTCTACATAAACCAATATTAAAAAAATATTTTCTTTATTATTTACTTGAGAAAGAGAGATAGTGAGAGAGTGCATTAGCAGGGAGAAGAGGGAGAAGCAGGCTCCCTGTCAAGCAGGGAGCCCGACTCAGGGCTTGATCCCAGGACCCTGGGATCATGACCTGAGCTGAAGGCAGACACTTAACTGACTGAGGCATCCAGGCACCACTACATAAACCAAAACTGTATTAATTGTAATAATAGATTAATTCCTTGGAGGTAAAGGGAAGGGCTGGTTGATTGATGTTATACATTATTAGCCTAACAGTTAAGTTTGAACTAATTATGTTCAGTAAATAACATTTTATTTTTATGTTTAATTGAAAGTATACTACATTAATTGCAGAAGTTACTTTTTCTAGTCATTTCAATTTTAGTCTATAGTTTTTACTCAAAAAAGAATAAATTATTCCATTAAATATTCTTGCCAGTCAGAGTCAAGACATAGTCTATTCAGAAATGTCAGATTTCTGAATATGTTTAGAACAGAGTTAGAACTAGCAACACAAGTTTTAAATACCTGTCATGGGCTGTGACAGCTTAACGCCTCCCTACTTCACATTACAAAATAAAGTTGGAAATTAACTTGCACAATTTGTAGTGGGTTGAATAAGTCACAAATAACAGTGTTCTTCTTCTGGATAACAAAGGAGGGAATACAAGCACACATAATTAAATTGATGATTTCTATTTCCTTCCTTGTTGGAAAAAAAAAGACACAAAAAATACACTTCATAGTAGGTTGTTAGCAATTCATGAACTCTTCGGCACTTACTTTAATGTGAATATTTGGTATTTATTGGGTCAGCTGTAAAAGCACTTTAAAGTTAACTAGTATTTACTGTAGCAATGAATATACCTTAAAATAGGAAAAGAATTCAGCATAATGTCCCCTCTTATATTCAGTATTACAATATGCTTAACTAGGTTCTCATATGTTTTTGCCAAATGTAGGAAATGCATAATTATAATTACACAATTATTTTTTCAAATACCTATTACTTTCAAAAGAGTATAGTAAGAACTAAGGCGGAATATAAGAAGAAATAGATTTTGCCCTCCAGAAATTTTAATTTTTCATTTGAATTTTTGAGCTCAGGTGGTCTGTGACAACAACTAGGTTAGAGTCTACAGACAACCAGATAAGGTTATCATATTTATTTATTTTAAATCTCCAACAATAAACATTTATTATCGTGTTCAAAGATTAATTGGGAAAGCTCTTAAGTTGTGAATCTGCTAACTATCTGGATGGATTCTGCTCCATGTGTCTTTTGTTCTTCTGGTACTAGTAGGCTACCTGGGAATATTCTTCTTATGGTAATGACGTAAACCTAGGAAGACAGGGCCTATGTTCTTGTCCAGCTGTGCTAGTGCACATCAAGACTTTGCACGAATCATATCAGCTACCGTACCACTGACTAAAGCAAGTCACTTGTCAGCCCAGAATCAAAGTGTGGGGAAATACAACTCAAGGGGCCAAGCAGATTATATTGCCAAATTCACAACATCAATAGAGCAGGAAACGAGAATCTTTACATGGAGTATGTGTGAGTGGTTGGGGGCATAGGAAAGTGAATATTTACTGAACGATACTCTAGTTGATACTATCTCCAAGAGGACTGGGAGAGAAAAAATGCAAGTATAATGCAGGGAATGATGGTGGAGGAAGTCAGTTCTATTTCTATACAATATGTCATGTTTTCATTTTAGTGCATATGCTGCATCTTGAAAAATGGCAATCAAACCCTCCAGGTGTTATGGCCAAGATTTTTGTAAGACAGTGCTGTGTGAACTAGAATGAGACAATATGCACCTCTGGATGATATGTGTATAAGAAAAGCAGTGGATCTAAGGGAAGGTCATGTGCAACTCAGAACACATGAGTCCCTTGGTCAGAGGCTATGTTCCAAAAGATGCTACGTCAGTAAAGAAGTAAAAATTGTACTTTAAATGCATATTATTGTCTAAGTAAGTGAATTTATTTAGAATATAATGATTTTCATTTGTATATTAGGCTGAAGAAATTCTCTTTATATACATATATATTTATCTATACCTATCATCTATATCTATCAATCTATCTATATGTACATTTCTATAGACATTTATTTTTTTTGAGTTGTTCAGCATGCTGAAAACAAAACAACAGGCCCAGAATGGAGTCACTTATGCCAAGTCGCATGTCTCCAAACTGAATTGATAGTTTTAGCTTTCCCAGAAATAGAGTCTTAAAACCTATCAGTAATCACATGATCAACATTGGTTAGGTGGTCTGCCTAATAGATCCCTCCTATCCTCTAAGTAAAGTAACTTTACATAACCAATCTGCTTTTTTGCCAATATAACTTCCCTGTTTCCATTTCCTTCCCACTTTTCTTTGTCTATAAAAGTCTCTTTTTATACAGCTTTTCCAAGCTTCTTTCTATTTGCTAAGTTGGAATCAATTTTCCTCAAATAAACTCTAAATATTTTTAATATGCCTTAGTTTATATTTTAACAAACAACTGTAATATTTCGGCACCCTACTAAAATATTTTCTAGACTGAGAAGAACACTCATGCATGTGTATTTCTTATATCATAGACTCAAATATACATATATTTAAAAAGAAAACCATGTTATTTATACTGTCCCATATAATTGAAATAACTGTAGGAAACTGATTATTTTAATATTTATATTCTAAAATATTTATTTTTAAAATTAATGAAGGAGATTGCTGAAGCTGATTCTCTTTCTCCAAAATTTTGGGTTATAAGTGTAAAAGTATCTACAATATCATTATCAAACTGATTAACATAAATGATTTTATTACAGAACATAATTTTATATAGTTCATAGACATTGGGAGATATAAAATTCTGTGAGTCAATGTATTATGATATAGTGTGTCCTTCTTAGTCAATAATCATGATAATTATATTAGCTAACATATACAGGTATTTTGAAAGTCATATACCATGCATTTTTATACTTTAGAAATGCCCTGTGAGTTACATATTGTGTTAAATTTCTATTTTATAGAGATGAAGTGACAAAACTTCAATGTTTATTCACTAAAAGAAAGGTTGGGATGAATAAGAACCTACTTCGTATAATAGGCTCCGAGTTGGGGATAGCTAATTGACTATTTTTAGATGTGTGTGATTTGGAATACATATGTGAAATGAAAAGTTCATTATATACGATCATGCATTTCTCTACATGCAGAGAACATAATATACCATTACATATTCATATATCCATAAGAATCTTTGTGTGTGTGTCTGTGTATATATACTTGTGTGAATGTGTATGTGTCTATATATAGTTAAATGTGTGCATGTGTATGTAAGATATATATGTATATATATATACACATGTGAATCTCTTTGTGTCTATCTCTACACACATGTACACTCTACTATATCATGTATTATACACTTATTTATATTTGTTTTCATTTAATTAGCAGCAAAAAAATGTTCTAATAATTCAGTAGTCTGCTTATTGCTTGTTGACATGTTCTTACTTGTGCATTCTAAATTTTCAAGAAAAATCCAAAACCCGGGAATAATATATGTATTGGAACATACTTATAATGCTAATTGTAAGTTTCATTTCATCACTAATTGATCAGAGACATGATGATTTCAATGTGGATACTCTATTAATTTAAATGACTAAATTCTACACCTGGAACTAATATTACACTTATGTTAGCTAACTAGAATTTAAATAAAAACTTGAAAAAATTAACCTTTTTGGATTGTGAAACGTAAAGATGACTGTATATTTTTTAGATAATTCAAACAGTTCTGCAAACTCACATATTAGTTAATAAAATAATATATTTGGCTTTCATTTTAAAATAATGGGACTGGGGTGCCTGGGTGGCTCAGTGGGTTAAAGCCTCTGCTTTCGGCTCGGGTTGTGATCTCAGGGTCCTGGGATTGAGCCCCGCATCAGACTCTCTGCTCGGCAGGGAGCCTGCTTCCCCCTCTCTCTCTGCTTATTTGTAATCTCTGTCTGTCAAATAAATAAATAAAATCTTTAAAAAAAAATAAAATAATGGGACTAACTTTTAACATTATTTGTCTTCAATTATACTTTCAACTAATAATTAGAATACTAAGCAATCATTTAAACTTCCTTTTAGGTTTTAGAGTGTCTCTTACTTTGTATTTCCTTCATTTACTAGGTTACAGAATTTTAGATTAATGCAAGTAGTGAAAAAGTTGCCTTCATTTCAATCCATTTTTATAAACTGGAGAGGAAATATTTTAAGAAAAAATATGGAAAAAGAAAAAAAAAGTATGCAAACATAGAGTAATGCTATGGAGATTTTAAAAGTATATATAATATAAATATAACTTATAGTATAAATGATTATTATTGGGTTCCACAAATTCACTGACATAAATTATTCACATAGAGGAGAAATTAACTCAGATTTCAGAGAGATTTTTAAACTCATTATATGCACAAATATATTTAGAATTTATAAATAAATTATTCATGAAGTTTCATTTCCATTGTCTAAGCTTTCTATGTCTACCCCCTTTGGAATCACCATCTCAAATGAGTTACAGCTGTATTCCTTTCAACCTATGTTTCTAAGGGTGACTGCTTTGGAATCTAATAATAAAAATAACAGATGTTTCTATGTAACACTTATTAGATCTTTACTAAATTCTAGGTATTTTGTTTAATTCATACATCATTTCAGTGAATCTTTATAACCATACTCAGAGGTATAGAATTGTATTCCTCACTTCACAATGGAAGAAATCAAGGCTCAGAAGATTATACAACAAAAAGCACAGTTAACAAATAAAAGTACATAGTAAAAATGATCTGGGATTTTATTTGAGTCCAAAGTCAGTACTGTTAGTACCTCAGTACTCTTAGGCAGGCAGTTAATAAGGTATAATTTAGTACCCTGGCTGCCAGGATATGGAGTACTTTTATTCAAATGAGATGAGATGAATGTGTTTGTACATTGTGTGATTATAGAGATAAAATAATTAACTTTGAGAAACATAAAGGTTCTCAAAATAATGATCCATGTTTTAGCAATGATGAAATTAAATTCTAAAACGTAAAAGTGTTTTATTTATCCCACCACAAAAATAAGTTCTATACAAGAGTATTCTGTGTAATTTTAATACCATCCCATCAATATGTTTTAGATATAGTATATTAGAATTTCACAGACAACTGTGTGAAAAAGTTCTTTGATAAATTAGAAAAAAATTACTAAATAAATTCACAATGTTGATGGTGTGCCGAAAAATTTTCTAATATACAGGCATATACATGTATGCATATTCATTTAATTCTCATAAAAACTCTGATGTACATAATTTGTTTTATACTTATGTATTTTAAAAAATGATCTGGAGATTTGAGTTAGGCTTGTGGATTTATGAGATAGTCAAAAAGGCTAACACAAAATTAAATTAAAAATGCTTTCTAGTGACTCACTCCATTTTTGTACTTACTATATCCTAGAAACTTAAACTTTGGGAGACAAGTTAGACTCTGACTGCTTTCACACTGTTTTTAATATAGCAGGGGAGAGAGATAATCAGGTATACTACAGTCTCATATACTGTGCCAGTAAACTAGATAAGGAAGTATAACTAGTGAGAAAGAATAATTAAGAGAACCATAGTTATAGAAATCGCACATTTCAAGGTTGTCAATTTTTAATAAGAATCTGAAAAGATTATGGATTCTTCAGTAGGAAATTAAGGGATGAAAAAGACATCACATTTTTTTGAAGGACCTAGTGGAAGAGAAAGCAGCAGACATGAAACCAATGAGAAAATAACCAACTGAAATCCAGATGGTTAGTAGAATATCCAGTTGTTTAAAAACTTTAGGATGTAGATAGTTGTCATAACTCAACAAAAGATTTTAAAAAATAATTTTCAATTGCAGTTGACCTATAAAGAATATGAGAATTAGGGACAATTACTTCCCACACAGTCAAAAATTCATATATAACTTCTGACTCCCCAAAATCTTAACTACTATTAGCCTACCTTTGACTGGCCTTACAGATAAGATAAACTGTTGATTAACAAATATTTTTAACACATATTTTGTATGTTGTATTTATTATACACCATATTCTTATAATAAGGTGATAGAAAAAAATGTTAAGAAAATTATAAGAAACACAGAATACATTTATAGTACTCCTATATTGTACAAAATTCACATGAGTGGACCCACACAGTGGGTCAAACCTACTATAATGTAGTTCAAGCCTATCTTAACTTTTCTCTTGCTATCTTCTGCTAAAATGTAAGGGCATTAAAAAGACTTATGAAATTTTAAAAATTTAATGCTCATTTGGTTTTTTAAAAAAAATCTAAATTCCATTTGTTTTTCTGGACAATTGTCTTTTAGAGAAACAGACTTACATTTAAAAGAACTGGCAATTTAAAATTTTCAAGTTATAAATGTGAACATATCTCCATAAATGAATAGCACTTTGCATATTCTCAATATTTAAATTAATCATATGATGACAATGGGAAAGAAACTTGTGGCACTAGATATGCACTTTCATTTAAAGTAATTTTCTTTTCAAGTTTGCAAAAATCTAATATCTCATTCTGAAAGGATAGAGGACAAATAAAATGGCCTTAGCCTTGTATAAATACCTCTTTACCTGTTTGTTTCCAAACAGAATATTAAAGAGGGTATAATACTAGTTAGTATGATTGTTATAAATTAGAGATTTTATTTTTTAATGGCAACAATTCTTTTCTTTGGTATGTGCTCTTTTTCATTGTTTTTGATAAAGCATTATTTTTTGTTTGTTTTACTCTACAAATTCTCATTAGCACAGAAAATATTTAATGAGTATGTTACACAGCATGACCTGCGTGGGTAGAATATCTTCTCTAAAAGAGCAGAGCAGTAGGAGGTAATTAGAGCTCCCCGTGATATTTATTAGTAATAATCTTTCATTGACATTTGAAGTTGATAGGCAGTATTTAAAGTTTTCTACTTTGGATTGGGCACTTTCCAAATTCTACCAAACAGAACGGGTTCATCTGAGAATTGTGAAGACTTTTTTTTAAGTTTCAGTCAGATATGAAATCATCTAACCCCAATTTGTGTTTAATACAGTTGTGAAGCATGAACTATCTTGCAAATACTATCTTGCAAATACTATTTTGCAGTCTGAGTAAATATAATAAAATTTAAAAACATAATAAAAATTAAATAGAACTTCATTGCCATGTTGCATAAACGTGTTTATACAGAGCCTTCCAGTATTAAATGGTCCTAAAAACTGAAAGTAGCTGCTAAAATCAAATCAGTAATATAAAATCACAGAAGCATAGAGAAGACATTTAGTAGTTATTTTTTTAAAATTCGTAAGAGAAAGAAAACTAAAGGTAAATGAAAACAAATAGAATGCAGGCTTTTGTGTATCTTGTGTGTATGTGTGAAGAGAATAATGAAATGCATATAAAGTTCCTGAAGGAAGGGAAGAACCAAAAGGTGTGTTCTCTCATTTTTGCTCCTATATATATTTCAGATAGAAATATTGAAAAGTATTTTGTAGTATTTCTACCATATGTATTTCTCATTGCAAACGCAGATCAAGATAAACTGTCTTTAAATATTAAACTCATGAGGGCATGTGGGTGGCTTAATTGGTTAAGCCTCTGCCTTTCGCTCAGGTCATGATCCTGGAGTCTAGAGAGTGAGCCTCATGTCTGGCTTCCTGCTCCTCAGGGAGTCTGCTTCTCCCTCTTCCTCTGCCCCTCCTCCTGCTCTTTCTCTCTTTCTAAAAAAGATATTAAACTGATGCATTTCATTAAAGATAAAAGTAAACTTGTTTTTCCTCAAATACTATTTTTTTAATTAAAGGCTTAAGTTTATTAATTTTAATGGAAAAACAAATGTTTCTTTTGTATTACAATTCCCAGAGTGAATACATTACTCTCCTTGTTTTATTACTTTTAATGTTTATATTCTGCAGTAAATAATCTCTAAATTTACCTTTGGTTTCTTTCTTTTTTTTTTTTTAGATTTTATTTATTTATTTGACAGAGAGACATATCACAAGTAGGCAGAGAGGCAGGCAGAGAGAGAGGAGGAAGCAGGCTCCCTGCGGAGCAGAGAGCCTGATGTGGGACTTAATCCCAGGACTCTGGGATCATGACCTGAGCTGAAGGCAGAGGCTTTAACCCACTGAGCCACCAGGAGCATCATTCTCTACATAATCCTCTGATTTTTATTTTCATTTCCTTATTATTTTCAAAGAAATATATTTGGGATGTCATTTTATTAAAATTATTTTGTCACATCTTCAGCCTGTGTTCTTCCAGCAAGACTTTGCTGAAGGATGTGAAAGCTAGAATGTATACATTAAGACATCCTTCCTTACAGTGGTTTTTATCATATGCTTATATAAGAAATCTAAAAAGGCTGACATTTCTGAGAATGTTCTCATTTTTAATAAAAATGAAACTACTCAACTTAATGGATAGAGGAAATGGAGAACAAATAAATTGCATTAAACACTGTGTTTATTAACATCATTGTTTGTGGTTTCTGATTAGGAATGAAACAAGACGAATGGGATAAAAGAAGGAAAGGTTAGGTATATTTGATACACATAAAGGGATTTACGATATAATCAATGTGTATAGTAGATTTTTTTCATACCAATTTAATCCATATTTCAGCAATGAATATTTATTTCATGCTTATAGATAGCTATGGAAGAAAATAAGATTAGGAACATTTAATTGGTTTACAATTTCTGGGTTTTGTTCCCCAGATAAGACATTTTTCCAAATTAGAGAAAATTTATGCACATGTGTATAATCATTGCTGTCATCTGCAGAAAAGTTTGTGCATTTACATTATGCCACATAAACATGAAATTTAAAATTACATTAAATAACATATTTATTTCATCTCTTGAAGTGATGTCTATTAAAATGGATCATCTCTAATGCATATAAATTTCTTAAGCATCCTTTATACATGTTAAAGCAAGACAGTTATTTTAGAACAATATATTATTTAATTTTTATTTTTTAAATTTTATTTATTTGAGAGAGAGAGAGAGAGAGAAGATAAGCTGTGGAGAGGGAGAAACAGGCTGCCCACGGAACAGGGAGCCTGATTAAGGTCTCAATCCCAGGGTCTGAGATCAAGACCTGAGCCAAAGGCAGCTTTTTAACAACTGAGCCACCCAGGCGCCCCTGTTATTTTAAATTGCCATACTAAAGAAATATGGCAGTCTTTAAAAGAAATAGATGTCTAAAAAGCAGTAATTTTGTAAAAGTTTAAATTGTGCTAATGCTTCAAAATTAATTCATAAGTTATTGATGTAAGTATAGTATTAGTTTCAGTGTTTGCTTTGTTTAACAAGTTGTTCTCATATGATTTCAGAGTAAAGTGTAGGAGATAGTATAATGTTATAACAGTAAATACTTAGTTCTTTAGGTTAAAGACCTTCCTTCATAAGTCACTATTTGTGCCTTACGTTTACAGAAAGCCACCACATCTCTGATTGATTTCCATATATCTCTATGAAATGACTGATCCCTGGTGTTCTGGATAGAACCAAGAACAGCATTTTGCATACTGTAGGTCACAAATATGATTAATAAGTGCCTGTCTTGTTTAACCAAATAAAAAAATAAATAAAATGCCATATAAGTCAAAGCCAAAGAGGATGTACATTTTCTCCTTAGCTTGAATCTCCTGCAAATACCTATGATTAAAAAAAAGGAAAGAAAAATATACGTATATGTTTAAAAAGTCCAAAATTAGGGACGCCTGGGTGGCTCGGTTGGTTGGACGACTGCCTTTGGCTCAGGTCATGATCCTGGAGACCCGGGATCGAGTCCCGCATCGGGCTCCCAGCTCCACGGGGAGTCTGCTTCTCCCTCTGACCTTCTCCTCGCTCATGCTCTCTCACTGCCTCTCTCTCAAATAAATAAATAAAATCTTTTAAAAAAATTAAAAAAAAATAAAAAGTCCAAAATTATATATATGCATAAAATACATACTATTTTATTTAGTATTTGTTATAAAATAAAACATAAAAGTATAACATTATATTTGAACAGATTTTAATTTTAGGGCACATTTAGCATTTGTAGAAAAATTGACTAGAAAATACAGAGAAATCCCATATTTTCTTTACCCCCCTTCACAGAGTTGCCCTTATTATTAACATCTTATATTAGTGTGGTGCATTTATTATGGTTGATGAGTCAATACTGATACATTATTATGTCCATAGTTACCTTAGAGCTCTTTTTTTTAAAGATTTTATTTATTTATTTGACAGAGAGAGAGGGAGAGCTCACAAGTAGGCGGAGAGGCAGGCAGAGAAGAGGGGAGGAGGGAGGCTCCCTGCTGAGCAGAGGGCCCAATGCGGGGCTTGACCCCAGGACCCTGGGACCATGACCTGAGCCGAAGGCAGAGGCTTAACCCACTGAGCCACCCAGGCGCTCCTAGTTTTCTTTTTGTGGTATATGGGTCTAAGGATTTGGGCAAATGTATGCTGTTGCATAGGCACTATTAAGGTATCATATGTGGTGGTTTCACAACCCAAATTTCTTCTTTAAAAAAAAAAAAAGTGGGACGCCTGGGTGGCTCAGTCATAAGCGTCTGCTTTCGGCTCAGGTCGTGATCCCATGGTCCTGGGACGGAGGCCCACATCGGGCTTCCTGCACTGTGGACGCCTGCTTCTCCCTCTCCCACTCCCCTTGCTGTGTTCCCTCTCTCGCTGTCTCTCTCTGTCAAATAAATAAATAAAATCATAAAAAAATAACCACACATTTCTTGTGTCCCATCTTTTGATTGTCTCCCACTTTTTCCAAACCCCTGAAAATCCCTGTTTTTTTTTTTTTTTTTTTTTTTTTTTTTACCATTTCCATAGTTATGCTGTCTCCAGAATGTCTTTTAGTTATAATAATACAGTATGGGGCCTTTTCAGATTGATTTCTTTCACTTAGCAATACCAAAGTTCCTCCATGTCTTTTCCTGTGGTTTGATAACTCATTATTTTCTTATTGCTGAACACTATCCAGTTGTATAGATGTATAACATTTTACTTATCCATATTCCTATTGAAGGACATCTTGATTGATTCCAAGTCTTCGCAATTAAGAATAAAGTGTCTATGAATATTCATATGCAGATTTCTGTGTGTTTCTAACTCATTTAGGTCAGTACCTAGATACAATATGCTTAGGCATATTGTTATTCTGTAAACAGTGTTGTACAAAACTGTTAAAGTGTCCTCCAATGTGGCTAACCGTTTTGCATTCCCACCAGCAATGAATGAAAGTTCTTCTTAATCCACATCTTTACCAGCACTTGATGTTGTCAAGGTTTTGAATTTTATCCATTCTAAAAGTTATATAGTGATATCTCATTGTTGTTTTAATTTGCAATTTCCTAATTACATATGATGTTGAGTATATTTTCATGATTATTTGACCTCCTTTGGTGAGGTAGCTATTTAGTTTTCTACCCATTTTAAAATTGGGTTGTTTTCTATTGTTGCATTTTAAGAGTTCTTAAGTTCTTGAATTCCAGTTTTTATAAAATATGTGTTTTACAAATGTTTTATCCCAGTCGGTGTCTTGTCTTTTCTTTCTCTTAACTGTTTTTTGAAAAGCAGAAGTTTTTAATTTTATTTTTTTAACTTTTTAAAAAATATATTTATTTATTTGTCAAAGAGAGAGAGAAAGCACAAGCAGGGGAGTGGGAGACAGAGGGAGAAAGAAGCAGGTTCCCCGCCAAGGAAGAAGCCAGATGCAGGACTCTCTTCCAGGACCCTGGGATCATGACCTGAGTAGAAGGTATACATTTAACCAACTGAGCCACCCAGGCATCCCTCAAGTATTTAATTTTAATGAAATCCAACTTACTAATTGTTTCTTTCATAATTATGTTATTGGTGTTGTATCTATATAGTCATCACTATTACGAATAAGGAAAATCACTCAAAGTACTTCAAAAAGACATTAGTCAGTAGTTTTGTCTTAAAATCTAAAAAGCAACAATTGAAAGGATTTATTAGTAAATAAGTTCTTGATATTAACACGTAAGTCCTACATATCCAAAAGAATTACACTTAGTAATTTAGTAAATTTACTAAATTTACATTTAGTAAAAGGGAGAGTGAGATCTTTGTTCCTCTTTCTTCACTGTCCATATCTAGCATCCACCCATTAGCCCAAAGCTTGGGTAATTGTATACTATTCTGATATTAGGGAATAATAAATAGTTTATAATGTGTATATTTCAATCCAAATGGACATAAATTTCAATTTATTGATTTAATATAGGAAAGAAATGAAGAGTCATCACTAAATCCAAGGTTATTTAAATTTTTTTCTTTGTTATCTTTTGTAAGTTTCACATTTTAAATTTAGGTGCATGATAAATGTTGAGGATTTTTGTGTGTGTATGAAGAATGTAAGATCTTAGTCTATATTAGTTATTTTTACATGGAATTTCAAGGGATTCCTGAATATGTATTGGATAGGCTATCTTTTCTCTGCTGAATTATCTCTGGTCCCTTGTCAAAGATCAGTTCACTATATATTTGTGGGTCTATATCTGGACTTTCTCCTCTGTTCCATTGATCTATTTGTTTATTCTTTTACCAATACCACACTGTCTTGATTATTGTAGATTTATAGTGGATCTAAGTTAGTGTTAGTTCCCCAAATTTTCCTTCAATGCTATGTAGGCTATTCTGGGTCTTTTGATTTTCCATATAAATTTTAGATTCAGTTTGTTGATATCAAAAATAAGCTACTGGGATTTTGATTGAGATTATGTTGAATATATCAATCAAATTGATAAGAACTGACAACATAATAATACTAATTCCTCTTAACCATGGACATGGAATATATTACTATTTATTTAAGATTGTTGATTTCTTGCATCAGCATTTCTTTTTAAAGATTTCTTCATACAGACTTTGTACATATTATATTTATACTGAAAAACTTTATTCTTTGTGCCTATGTGATAATGCAAATGGTGTTGTATTTTTAATTAAAAATGAGTTGTTGATTGATGATATGTGAAATAGCAATTAACACCTTTATGTCAACCTACATCTTCTAAACTTCCTGTGAACCCCTAATAGTTCTAAGAATTTTGTTGTTTTTATTAATTCTATGGGTAAAAATATATTTTTACCATAACATGTATGGGTAATATAGTGAAACACTAATCATTTATTTTCTCACCCATCAAAGATAGGTTATTAAAATATATATACACAATTTCACAAATGCATTAAATTTATTCCTATGAATTCTTCACAGGAAATTACTTTCTACTTTAGACTTTTTGTATTCTTTTCTCTTCTTTTTTTTTTTTAGATTTTATTTACTTGACAGAGAGAGATCACAGTAGACAGAGAGGCAGGCAGAGAGAGAGAGGGAAGCAGGCTCCCTGCTGAGCAGAGAGCCCAATGCAGGACTTGATCCCAGGACCCCGAGATCATGACCCGAGCTGAAGGCAGCAGCCCAACCCACTGAGCCACCCAGGCTCCCCTCTTTTCACTTCTCACTTACTCCTCAAATCCTAGTCACATACATACACTTTTCTAGATCTGATTGAGCCAACAAGACCCACTTCTTTATTTGTGCACCTGTTTCACATTTTTTACCTAGCTAACCCTATTCCATTTTAAATTGAGAACATCACTCTGAACAAGAACCAGCCATAAAACAAGAAGTTGTGCCTGCCATATTAGTTCATGATTCTCAGTAAAGATCCATATTTGTTTTCAGAAAAATATTAGTTTTGGACCAAGTGTTTGATCACTAAATCACATATGATTCCTTAAACTATGTTCATTATAAAATGGGGAAATCATTTTCAATGTCAAGAAGACTACATTTGACAGTGTCTGAATTTTTATTCTCTTGTCATTCTGCTCTGTTTTGCTATGTACTATACGCTTTGGTTAGTTGCTCTTTGCAAACAGCCACAGAAGAGTAATTCCTAATTATTTAAGAATCCCAAAGCAAAGATTTTTTTTTTATTTTTAAAATTTTTTTTAAAGATTTTATTTATTTATTTGACAGAGAGAGAGATGACAAGCAGGCAGAGAGGCAGGTGGGGGGGGGGCAGGCTCCCTGCTGAGCAGAGAGCCTGATGCGGGGCTCGATCCCAGGACCCTGAGATCATGACCCGAGCTGAAGGCAGCGGCCCAACCCACTGAGCCACCCAGGCGCCGCTCCAAAGCAACAGATTTAAAGAATTGGTTGTAGCAGTGTCATCAGTCTTACATACCTTATAATGACTGAAGCAAAGTTATTATCACTGTTTAGGACACTTGAAAGTTGCACCACATATCATGTAACATGATAATAATTGTATCATTACAGGTAAAGATAATGAGAAAAGTAACAATAAAAGCAGAAAAATCTCTACATAAAATTTATACAAGCCTAAAGTGAACTGAACATTCATTAAAATCTACAACCAAAAGAAATGTACAAATTGCACAATATCTATATATTTTTGAATATATTTACAGAATGTGTATATACTTACTCAACATAAATTTAACTTTTCTGTGAAGCAATCATTTTTGAAGTATTGTTTATAACCTAAAACATGCACACTATCCTTTAATTGTGGGAAAAAGGGTGACATGGCATAGTTCTATCATGACAAGATTTCATTTAAGTAAGCATTGCTTTGACAAAATGGATGAAGAGAGAATGGACCTCAACATAATAGAGGCCACGTATGACAAACCCATAGCTAACATCATAGTTGATGGTGAAAACCTGAAAGCTTTTCCTCTAAGATAGAAACAAAACAAGGATGTCCACTCCCACCACTTTTATTCAACAAAATACTGAAAGTACTAGCAACAACAGTTAGGAAACAAAAAGAAATAAAAGACATCAAATTGTAAAGGAAAAAGTAAAATTGTCATTATTTATTGATGACATGATATAATATATAGAAAAATCCTAAAGCCTCCATCAAAAAAATATTAGAACAAATAAATTCAGTAAAGCTGCAGGATATAACATTAATATACAAAATTTGTTTGTTACTATATACTAATAAACTTACAGAAGGAGAAATTAAGAAAACGATCCCATTTATAATGGCATCAAAAAGAATAAAGTATAAGTCAATTTAATCAAGAAACTAAAGGGCCTGGGCTCTGAAAACTGTAAGACAATGATGAAAGAAAGTGAAGATGACACAAGTAATGGAAAGATACACTCTACTCATGGATTGGAAGAAATCATATTGTTAAAATGTCCACACAACCAGAAATAATCCACAGATTTAATGCATCCCATTTAAATACTGATGGCATTTTTCACAGAACTAGAATAAATAGGGCTTTGTATGGAACCACACTAGATGCTGGATATCTGGAACTTTATTTTTTTAATGATTAATTTAATGATTATTTTTTTAATGATTTTATTTATTTATTTATTTACTTATTTGACAGCCAGAGATCCCAAGTAGGCCGAGAGGCAGGCAGAGAGAGAGAGGGAAGAAGATTCTCTGCGGAGCAGAGAGCCCGATGTGGGGCTCCATCCCGGGACCCTGAGATCATGACCTGAGCCGAAGGCAGAGGTTTAACCCACTGAGCCACCCAGACTCCCCTATCTGGAACAGTGTTGAGTTAATGAACAAACCTGGAGGTATCACCCTCCCCTATTTCAATCTGTACTATAAAGTTATAATAATCAAACAGTATGGTACTGGAATGAAAATAGACACATTAATCAATGGGACAGAATAGAGGATGCAGAAATAAACCCACACTTATATATATTAATCCACAGCAAAAGAGACAAGAACATACAATGGGGAAAACACAATCTTTTCAATAAATGTTGGGAAAAATGAACAGCTACATGCAAAAGAATGAAACTGGACCACTTCATTACACCATATACAAAAACATGCTCAAATGGGTTAAAGACTTAAATGTAAGACCTGAAACCATAACATTTATAGAGGAAAACATGGTCAGTAGGCTTTTTGACATCATTCTTAGCAATACTATATTGGACCTCTCTCCTCAAACAAGCACAACAAAAGCAAAAATAAAATGAGACTATATCAAACTAAAAATTTTGTGCAGTGAAGGAAACCATCAACAAAACAGAAAGACCAACTGAATGGAAAAAAGATATTCACAAATGATATATCCAATAAGAGGTTAACATCCACAATATATTTAAAAATTTTATAGCTCAGTATCAAAAACTTCTCACACAATCTGATTAAAACTGGTCATTTTCCCAAAGAAGACATGCAGATGGCCATTGAACACATGAAAAGATGCTCAACATTAACACCTATCGGCAAAAGCAAATCAAAACCACAATTAGGTATCACCTTACACCTTTTATAATGGCTATTATCAAAAAGACAAGAAGTAACAAGTGCTGAAAAGGATGAAGAGAAAAGGCAGCCCTCACATACTATTGATGGGAATATTAGCTGGTGTAGCCACTTTGGAAAATGGTATGAATGTCCCCTCACCACTGCCTCACAAAAAAGAAATACTATAATCCAGCAATTCCATGTCTAGATTTTTATCTGAAAAAAAATATAAATGCAAATTCAAGAAGACACATGCACCCCTGTATTTACTGAACTATTTTTTGCAATAGCTAAGATATGGAAGCAAAACCTAAATATTCATTGATAGATGAATGGATAGACAAGCTGTGTGGTTGTATAGAGTGTGTGTATAGAGTATGAATTTATAGAGAAGATGTGTATGTAAATAATATTTACAATATATATATGTATATATATATTAGCTATAACAAAGAATAAAATCTTGCCATTTGTGACAACATAGATGGACCTAGAGGATATTATGCTAAGTGAAATAAGTCAGACATAGGAACATCTATTGTATAGATTTCACTTATATTTGGAATTAAGAAAAAAAAAAGAATAAACAACACAGAAACAAACTTGTAGAAAACAAACTCAGAAGGGTTGCCAGATGGACGTGATGGACAAAATAAATGCAGAGTATTAAAAGATACAATCTTCCAGTTACAAAATAAATAAGACACAGGGGCGTGATGTACAGCATAGGGAATATAGTCAATAGTACCATAACTAAGTTTTTATGGTAATAGACAGTATTATACTTATTGTGGTGACTACGTCATAATGTATATACATATCAAATCATTATGTTGGACACCTTAAACTTATGCAATATTGTATATCAGTTATTCCTTAATAAAAATATAAGCATTGCTAAACTTAGATATCATTGACCCTGAAAAATTCCATTTGCACAGCTAAATTAAGATTTACTCTATTCAGTTAGTTTTCTTCATTTTTTTCCCAATTATATTGTATTTATGCTACTAAATAAAAAGAATTATAGATATTGAATGGAAATATACAAAATTATTCCCAAACATGCTCCCCATTAATGTCAGGATGAAAATGAAGAATTTCAAGGAAGTTAAAGGAATTAAGCTAAAAGATTATCTGGCTGCTTGAATTCCTCCTTATTCGTATGGATTCCTGAGTACTTACCGCATCAAGCAACTATGTTACTGACCTCATACTTAAAGTATTTAAATTGAAACACGAGCAGAGTTTTATTTTCAAGGTTTACAAAGAAATTATGCTTTAGGCATTGTGTCACTTCTCTGCATGTGCTGTAATTAATGTATCTAATAGTTATAGTAAATAATCTGTATGACATCAATTATAACAATGTTGTCTAATTTTACACAGTAACTGTCCAGAGGGTTAGGAATGGCTATTAGGGAAAAGAAACATGAATTTCAAGGGTAAACTTTATTTGCCCAATTTTCAAAATTGATGACAGAGGAGAGAATCAGATCCATATCATTTGATTCTAAGTTCTAGGTGATTTTCACAATACAATTATGATTTTAAAAAGCCTGAAAATTCATACTAATATATGATAGGTTAGATAACTCTTAAAGAACATATAATTTGTGTTTATGTTTAAGTTGTTTATCTTTCAATTCAGAGATTATATGTGAAAAAATGACTTCCCTTGGTCATCTGAGTTATATTATTTTTTAAGAGTTTTTAGTCAACAAAGACCTCTTGACCACATCACAAACTATTTATGAAGTTAAAAAAATTATCTGAAGGATGTTAAATTATTTAGTTTTTATTTCCATATTTGTATTGCTGAATAATGGAAGGGTTCAAAGATAATAGGTTTATGGATTACCTTAAAAACTCTAATTCTTTAGGGCTTGCTTTGGCAGCACATACACTAAAAACTCTAATTCTTTAAAAAAGTTATTGATTATAAAGTTCACTATAAGTTTCAGATTTCAGAGAAACTTTTAGCATCACAATAAGTTAAAGTATACATACATACATACATCTTAGTGTCTTGAGGTGCTCATAAAAGCTACATGTATAAGGATACATGGATATAAACTACAAATTGATATGAGAATTAAATATATGTGTTTATTCTTATCCAAACTCATAAGGTAGACTATGTGTATATATTTAAATATTATAAATATTAAATCTATATAATGTTATAAATATTACATTTTAAATATATTTCAGTGACTGCAACTGTGTATATACATATTTAAAAATATATACTTAAATTCCAGTTAGTTCACACACACTGTAATATTAATTCCAGGTGTAGAATTTAGTCATTAATCACTTAGGTACAACACCCAGTTCTCATCACAAATGCCCTCCTTAATACCCATCAACCATTTAACCCATCCCCTGCCTACCTCCCCTTCAGTAACCCTCAGTTTGTTCTATATATTTGAGTCTGTTGTATTGTCTCTTTCCCTCCATGTTCATTTACTTTGTTTCTTGAATTCCACATATGAGTGAAATCACATATTATTTGTCTTTCTCTGACTGACTTATTTCACTTAGCATAATATTCTCTAGTTCCATAAATGTAGTTGCAAAAGGCAAGGTTTCATTCTTTTTAAATGGGTGAGTCTTAGTCCTTTGTATATATATCCTGGATCTTTATACATTCATCGGTCAGGAGACATCTGGGCTCTTTCCACAATTTGACTATTGTTGATAATGCTGCTATAAACATCAGGGTACTCCTGTCCCTTCAAATCAGTATTTTTGTATCCTTTGGGCAAATGCCTAGTAGTGCAATTGCTGGATTGTACAGTAGATCTATTTTTAACTTTTTGAGGAATCTCCATACTGTTTTCCAGAGTCTGCAGCACCAGTTTGCATTCCCACCAACAGTGTAAGAGTGTTCCCCTTTCTCTGCATTCTCATCAACACCTGTTGTCTCCCGTGTTATTAATTAAAGCCATTCTGACAGGTGTGAGATGATATCTTATTGTAGTTTTCATTTGTATTCCCTGATGATGAGTGATGTTGAGCATCTTCTCATGGGTCTTCTTTGGAAAAATGTCTATTCATGTCTTCTGGATTATTCATGTCTTGAGTGTTGATTTTGTAAGTTCTTTATAGATTTTGGCTACTAATCCTTTATCAGATAGGTCATTTGCAAATATCTTCTCTAATTCCATAAGCTAACTTTTGGTTTTGTTGTTTCCCTCACTACGCAGAAGCTTTTTATTTTGATGAAGTCCCAATAGTTTGTTTTTGCTTTTGTTGCCCTTGACTCAGGAGACTTATCAAGTAAGAAGTTGCTATGTCTGATGTTAAAGAGGTGACAGTGTGTGCTCCTCTCCAGGATTTTGATGTTTTCCCATATCACATTAGGTAATTCATCCAAAAAAATTAAAAAAAAAATATATATATATAAATATATGTTCATATCTTGTATCTCCTCAGTTTCTTTGTAAATTAGATTGTTGAATCTTAGGAAAATCTTAATTTAAATATTTAATCTTCCTATTTAAAAAGTGTGGTTTTCAGATGTAAATAATTTTGGATCATCTCTTTACCAACTTTAAATAAAATCATACTATAACCTATATGACATAAATGAAACCTAGGAATATGCTTTAAATTACCTTTAAATAAATTGAGTAAACATTGCAACCCCCCCTTGTATTTCTATGCTACAATTTACTTTTAACTTTACTCATTCACTTATATACTTGTATGTTATTTGGTTTAATTTTAAATATATTATGCATTTTTGGGATGCCTGGGTGGCTCAGTTGGTTAAGCAGCTGCCTTCGGCTCAGGTCCTGATCCCAGTGGCCTGGGATCAAGTCCCACATCGGGCTCCTTGCTCGGCAGGGAGCCTGCTTCTCCCTCTGCCTCTGCCTGCCACTCTGTCTGCCTATACTCGCTCTCTCTCACTCTCTCTCTCTGACAAATAAATAAATAAAATATTTTTAAAAATAAGAAATAAATATATTATGCATTTTTAACAAATGTTTCACAATAAATGTTTCAAAGCTCTATTTATGAATTGCTCATTTCACGCATTTAATAGAAATATTTCATTTCCTTTGTTCAAGGTTTTAGGTTTTGAATATTATTTGAATATTATTTCATCTCATTACAGCAATTCTTTTACTGCAAACATTTATGAAGAAATAATTGTAATCCTGCAGATGTTTTTGATAGTGACAGAAAGAACATTGTATTAGGAGAAAAATGAAAAATAATCCATTAATAATAGGATAAACAGGCCAGCAGAAAGGATGACAAAATAGCTTGACATATAATCCACAAAAGGGAATTAAGTTTATCTGTCATAGCAGCTAATTCTTTCTTAATGTATACAGTAACGTTCTTCTATTAATATTACAATTTATAATAGTATATACATTAATGTATAAATGATCTATCTAAATGATAGATCTTAATTATACATTCATATTACATAATTTATATGGTAATATTCTTATTACCAATAGTTTTATAGTTTTTTTTAAGATTTTATTTATTTACTTGACAGAGATCGCAAGTAGGCGGAGAGGCAGGCAGAGAGAGAGGGAGAAGCAGGCTCTCCGCAGAGCAGAGAGCCCAATGCAGGGCTCGATCCCAGGACCCTGGGATCATGACCTGAGCTGAAGGCAGAGGCTTTAACCCACTGAGCCACCCAGGCGCCCCAGTTTTATAGTTTTTAAGTGTTTCTTTATTTTCCTTTTACTCAGTGTAATTTCATAATTTATTTCATAATTTTGAATTTCAAAATCCTTTACATAGATATGTTTTCAACACCATTATTTTATCTTCCAACTTACTTTCAGCATATCTGCATTGTGCTCAAATAATGAGAATTATAATTTCTTTTCATGGTTACATTTCCCTTTTGATATATTGAAGTTTTTGAGTAGGATATATGATTATAGTAATCCCTGATAATTTGTAATTGTGCATTTATCAATTTAATATGTCAGAAAAATTATCCATATTTTGGAAATAATTTTTAAAAAGGTGGTGGCATATCTTTTAAAAACATACAGAAGAAAAAGTCAAATATTGCTCAGGGGTCTCTATTTAGTTCATATCATTCTTTTTTTATTTTTTAAGGTCTTAAGGTTAATGAAGTTACTTGCTAATAAATAGAGATTATCCAGTAGAGATGGAAAAATTTATTTCTGGTGATGACCTCAAATATTAAGGATCTCTTGGTCATAATCAATTTTATATCTTACATAATGATCTTATCCAATCATTTTTGTGCTGAATTACCTATATATATTATAAACTTTTGGTTGTTTTTTGAGCCAGTTACAGCATCCTATTGGTTCCCTATTAACCAGTTAAATAAAATATTGAACTATCTTAAGTATTTATATTTGTCTGAAATTCATGATTTACTTTTTCAATATTATGATTAAAAAAATATATTGCAAGGGCACCTGATGGCTCAGTTGGCTGAATGACTGCTTTCAGCTCAGGTCATGATCCTGGAGTCCCAGGATCAAGTCCAGCCTCAGGCTACCTGCTTAGCAGGGGGTCTGCTTCCTCTGACCTTCCCCTTTAATGTTCACTCTCTCTCATTCTCTCTCTCTCTCTCAAATAAATAAGTACAATCTTTTAAAAAATTACAAAAAATAAATAAAATAAAATAAAATAATTGCAATGTATTCTGATATTTATTTAAAATAATCTCACTGAGTATATCGATCATGATTTTTGTATTTATTTTGATGCTTTTGGGTGAGACTAGTTTCTCACTACCACAGATTTGAATTATATATCTATCTGTATTCAATTATATTTATATATTTGAAACCTAAAAAGTCACAAATATACAAAGTTCAGTCTTAGCTATTTTGATTAAGACATGGTTTATGATTACCTGATTTTTTAAAATTTTTAAACATTTTTAAACATGTTTGTCAACACTAAATATATATAAATGTATACTAGAGGCTAAATATGTATCATTAAGCAAATATTCACCTGAATATATGTGAGTTTATGAGGAAAGCAGTCTGATAAATTCATACTATAAGCCATTCTACAGCAATGTCTTGAATTCTTTAAAAAATCAAATTTAAAAAATCTAAAAGTTTGGATGGGAAAAATATTCCAGAATAAAAGATAGAGTGGAGACATAGCAACTCAGTGTATTGCAAAATTAATAATAATTAATATTAACTGTCTTAAGAGTAGTAATTCCATTGTAGTTTTTTAGAAAGTCTATTTTAAGGGAAAAATAAAAAAGTATTATTCTTGGTGATGATAAGATTTCCCAGGCATATAAATTTTCTAATTATCTTACATGTATTTTCCTCCTATTAAATTTTGGAATAAGAATTATTTCTGCTACTATATTATTATCTCTGCAAGTGGTTTTTAATATTATTATTTTTTTAAATTTTTTTCATTTCTTTTCAGCTTAACAGAATTCAGTTTTTTGCACCACACCCAGTGCTCCATGCAATGCGTGCCCTCCATAATACCTTCCACCTGACTCCCCCAACCTCCCGCCCCCCGCCCCTTCAAAACCCTCAGGTTGTTTTTCACAGTCCATAGTCTCTCATGGTTCACCTCCCCTCCAATTTCCCTCAACTCCCTTCTCCTCTTCATCTCCCCATGTCCTCCGAGTTATTTCCTATGCTCCACAAATAAGTGAAACCATATAATTGACTCTCTCTGCTTGACTTATTTCACTCAGGATTGATGTTAGGTTGTATATGGTTTTATTAACAGTCTTTTAGATATTTAGGTTATGCTACTTTTATTTAGACTTACTTTTAGGTGATGCTACTTTAATTTCTATCACTACAATATAGCTAATATAAAATTATTTATTCTGATGACTCTTAGTTACCTGGCCTTTTTTTAAGGGAACATTATTCAGATGCATACTTATTGAACTCTTCTATTCCTGAAGGTACACACACACACACACACACACACACACTTTCTATTCCTCCTGCACACTGGAGACAATTATTTATTTGTACATTATCAGGTCTCAGTGTTGTTTTTCTCAATTTTCAAAATCTGTAAGCTTGTTCCAGTGTCTTTTGAAATTTAGTCATAAATGGTCTAAAATTTGTTAGTATCTGATAGGTTACCTGCTTTTCTAACTGGTCTTCCATATATATATATATTTTTTTCCAGATATGTATATATATATATATATATCTCCCACAATGCAAAATAATGACAACAAAAATACAAAATAAACCAGAGGCAATAACAAAAACACATTGCAGCTAGAGATGTTATATTTTTAAGCTTTGCCTGATTTATCAACAGGAAAAATGTAAAATTATAGATTTAAAATTTATAAACTCTTTAAAATTATAGATTCACACAATTTTTTAGCTCATCTTTTAAAAATTATTTCAATATCTTCTCAAGTCATTCCTTCCTTCAACTCTTTATGGAATTAGTTGGATTAAATAGCTAAGAAACCTCTTCTATTTCTAAAATCTTTTGTATCTTCTATATCTCAAAATTTTGGTCTTTATGTTTTTAGTTATAATTTATATTTTTGTTTTCTATTTCACTAAATGTATAATAATTTTATTTTAATTTGTAACATCAATCTCAGGTATAACAACATAGCGATCTAACTTCTCTATAACTTATATTACACTTAGTACAAGTGTAGTTACCATCTGTCACTATATATCATTCCTTTTTTAAAATTTTGTTTATTTATTTGAGAGAGAGAGAGAGCACACAAATAGGGGGATCAGTAGAGAGAGAGGGAGAAGTAGACTCCCAGCCAAGCAAGGAGCCTGATGTGGGGCTCAATGAGCTAAATGCAGATGTTTAACCAACTGAGCCACCCAGTACCCCCTGGCACTGTATATCATTCTTATAATTTCATTGTCTATATTCCCAACTGTTGTGTCTTTTAATCCTGTGATTTATTCATTTTATAGTCAGTAGCCTGTATCCCTAACAACCTTAATTTTTAATATTAGAATTACATTCCACATGCCCATGAACATTTTTCCCCATGAACTCTTTTGATACCAGCCTGCTCCTTTTTTTCAGTCTACTTACTTTAGTTCATTAATTTAACACCTTCATCATCCATTTCGTGTTCCTTTTTTTTTTAAATGTTCTTGTTTTCTTAAGGGAAACCTAATCAGAAAACAGCTTTTTCTTTAAATTTAAGCATGGCAGTTATGTCTAATATGTAGTATTTTTCATATTTTCAGATAAGAAACCTGAGACATAGGAAAATAAAGAAACTTCCCTAATACCATAGAGCTAATAAGAAGTAGAATGGGGGCACTATTACTGTTCTTGTACTGGGTAGAATGGTAGCTCCCCAAAATGTTCACATTTCAGAGTCTGTGAATGTGACCCTAATTGTTTGGGGCGGGGGAGATATATACAGGTAAAATTAACTTAAGAATCTTGAAATGAGCCACCAGAACCTGAAAAAGGGAAGGATTTTCTCTTAGAGCTTCTAGAAAGAACAAAAACTGAGTGACACCTTGATTTTCAGACTTCTCACATCCAGACTGTGGTGAAATAAATTTCCATTATTTTAAGCTAGAAAGTTTGTGGTAATTTGCTAAGGAAGCCCCAAGAAACTAATGCAGTTTTTGGTGACTGAAAATGGGATGCTGCTACAACAAATATCTAAGATGTAGAAATGTCTTAGGAATTGGATGAGTAAAGGTTGGAATGATTTTGAGATTCAGGAGGGCAGAACTCTAGATTGCCTTAAGCAGAATGTTGAAAGAGCTATGTGAGTGTCCTAGAAACAGTTCTCAAGGAAATAAGGAACCTGTTACTGGAAACTGGAAGAAAGGCAGCCCTTGTTATCATGACAGAAAACTTGGCTTAAATGTGTTCTGTGGCTTTGTGGAAAGTAGAACTTGTAAGAAATGAATTTGTATATTTATTTGAGGGAATTTTCAAAGTACTGAAGATCTGACCTGGTTTTTCCTTGTTCATAGTAAATAGTAAGAGGAAAGAGATAATTAATGAAGGAACTGCTAAGGAACCAGCACTTGATGGTGTGGGAAATTCTTGGCCTATCCAGATTGCAAAAGATACTAAATTTTGGATTCATTTTTGGAAAATCATACTCAGGAGAGAGGACCAAAAGCATGGCTATAAATCTTTTGCTGAAGACATTGGTTGTGTGACTCGTGGACCTACTACTCAACCATCTCAACATAAATCAAGAATAGAGATAGGTTTAATGACGAAGGATCTGTAGAAGTCCTTCTTATCTAATGACATGGACCCCTGTTCCATACAGGAGAATCAGATTCTATATCAAAAGAAATACTGCCTTCTTGGACTAAAAGGCACAGAGACAGAAGGAAATGAGAAAAGGTTTTCAGATCTGAAAAATTCTGAAGGCAGGGAATGGATTCAGAGAGCTACTTGGCTGCAAAATGTTCTGCCCTTCAAAGAGAAAGACTGACTATGAAAGCAGAACCTGCACACACTGCACAACAATGTGTAGGATGGCCATGGGCAGAGAAGAAGGCAGAGCTGCTGCAGTCCCAGAAGTCAGAACATCATATTGCAGAGGATTGTTCTCACACATTGAAAAATAATGGAATTTATCATGCTGGATTTCAAATTTTCTTGGGATTAGTGACCACTTTATTCCGTCTGGTTTTTGTCTTTTGGAATGGGAATCTGTAGGCTATGGTTGTCTCACCATTTATGCTAGAAGCAGATATTTTATTTTTCTAGTTAGGGTTCTTAGATTAATTTAGTCTCAGTCTCACCAGTGCCTGATTTTGGTAATGAAATTTAGGACTTTTTGAGCTGATTATGCTTAAATGAGAATTTGAACTTAGAGTTGATATTGTAATGGATTTCAGCATTTGTGATGTTAGATGGGGTAAATACATTTGATATGTGAAGTATTAATTTTTTCAGGGGGTGGGTGGGATAATGGATGTATTGTAATGGGTTGAATAATGTGCTCAGTTAGGATATGGTCATGTTCCCCAAGGTATGAATATAACCTTGTTTGGAGAAAGGGTCTTTGTGGATGTATTTAGTTAAGAATGTTAAAAAGATATCTTCCTTTGTATTCTCCTGGGGTTTAAATTCAAGGACAAATATCCATATAAGAAACACACAGAATAGAGACAGAGAAAGGAGACCATATGAAGACAGAGAAAGAGATTAGAGTTATTCAACCACCGGTGGAGGCACACATACAACTTCGAGAAGCCAGAAGAGGTAAGGAGGCATTCTCCTTAAGAGACTTTGGAGGGAGCACAGCCATTTCAGAAACTTGACTTTAGACTTCTGGCCTCCAGGGTGGTGAGAAAATGTTTTTGTTGTTTTAAACCACCAAATGTGTGCCAATTGCTATACATCTATAGAGTGTTGACCTTTTTTTCTAATCATAAATATTCCCTTTATCAATAAATTCTCCGATCATCCTGGCTTTGTGATGTTCGTGACTAATGTTTCTGAGTGCTAAAGCATTTTAAAGTTATGGGATTTTAATTTTAATTGCTTAGTTTAATTTGAATTTTACAAGATATTCCCCAATTATTTTTTACATGTGCTCTTCTTTCAAGTGATACCCTTAGGTATAAAACTCAGATTACATCTACTTCATACTAATCTTGAAATTCACTTTACCCAAGAAGTTACTTATAATCTTTTCTACCTAAATGGCTACCTTCACATTTATTCATTGTCAGTATTCACTGAAGCTCATCTGTTGCTTTGGAGTGAATATAAATAATTGTTTACACTAAGTTTAAACTAAGTTTACACCACTATCAAGAAATAGTCCACATAGTTATAAGTGTTATTGAGATTTAACAGTATATTGCTCTTATGGTGGTAAAATATTTCTAGATAGTCCTGAAACTCTGGAAAGGTTTTTAACTTCATAATCTCATTTTACCATCTTATATAATGTTTATGCTTGCTTTTTGACTTACTTACCACAAAAATTAATAATCAATAACCATGGGTAGTACAAATATTTATTTACATAATCAACAGATATTTATGAAAGTTCTATGTGTAAAATGTACTGCATGTTATCAATACATAGTCTATAGCATAATATATTTAATATCTTTAGTGAAATGTTTATATCTTATACTTATATCCTCTTAGTTACCTGTGTCACATGTACATACAAATATTCTGTCAAATACTATCACAATATAAATTGATTATATATAATACCTTGTTTAATTTGTTGAAGTCACACTATCCTTCAAAAATATTATTCTTTTGGACAAAAAAAGAAAAAATCAGTATGTGATGGATACAATGATGACGTATCCTCTCTTATACCAGGAAAATAGTTAATGAAAGTATCTGTATTATTTTTACTTACAAATGAGGGGAAAACAATGCAAATTGTGGAATTTTGGCAATTTACTTTCTTGTTTTAAGTGTGTCAGTATATTTGAATTATATACTTCACAATTAAAATGAAAAAGTAAGATGGCAAATGTATCTGAGGAATTGTAAACTGTGAAGGTAGTTATTAAAGAAGAAAGAAATCCATATATCACAGGAAACAATAGTTCTAAATGAATTTATGGGACTATAATTGTCTACACTACTTGTTTCATTATTTCTGTGAGGTAGTACAGTTTAAAATTAAAAAAGCATGAATTATCTCAAACATTGATTTAATTTCCACTTTCTGCTTATTACCAACACCGAATACCTCTTCCCAGCTTCCTTAGGTTAAATCAGGAATAAATTATGTCTATCTAATGGAGCTTTAGTAAGAATAAAAGTAAAGATAAATATAATTATGCTATATTATCTTTCAGTGTCTAAAATTTACAATGTGCCTTCAGTGTTATGATACTAAGTTTTATGTGTTAACTTGGCTAGGCTATAGTTCTCAATTATTCAAACAGTAATCTAGGTTTTATTGTGTGGCTATTTTGTATATATGATTAAAGTCCATAATGAGTTGGTTTTCAGATTATTCTAATTAATCTTGGTGTGTCTGGTTTCATCAGTTAAAAGGATTTAAGACCTGAGATAAAAGGTTCTTGAGGGAAGAAAAAATTCTACCTGTGAATAACAGCTTTAGCTCATGCCTGAGAATTCAATCTTGTGCTTTCTTATGGCTTGTTTTTTTTTCTTTTTATCTTAAAAAATCCTATACAGTCATTTACACATGGTAAATATCCAAAAAATAATATGACAAATTATCAAAAACATCTTACTCTTGATACACTAAAATTTATTTTTTGTAACTTCTTATTTAAATTTATTTACTTTTTCTTCAATAAGTAGACACTTTACTACTCAAATTATCTTTACTTGCCTTTTATTTTGGTTGAAGTTTTATTTTATTTTATTTTTTTTCTTTAGAGAGATTGAGAGTGAAGAGAGGGGCAGAGGGAGAGAGGGCGAGAGAATGCTGGGAATGGAATCTGACATGGGGTTTGATCTCAGGACCTGGAGATCATGATTTGAACTGAAATCAAGAGTGGGACTGTCAACCAACTGAGCCACCCAAACACGCGGGGAAGATTTATTCGTTCACTTCCAGGAAAATTTTCTAAGTAAATAAAAATTTCCAGTATGATTTATGTGCTTCTTTCTAAAACATATGTTATTATCATATGTTAATATATGTATATGTAAGCTGCAAATTCTATGATTCAATATATAAACAAAGATCATAGCAGTTTTTATTTCAAAAATAATTGTAAAATACATCTAACTGCATCCTACTCATTTTAAAGAGATATGAAACAGATTTTGGAATGTTACTGTTTTCTAAATGATGATGTATATACTTTGAAAAAAATGCTTTAAGACTTTCAGAGATAACCCCTCTTTTCTGTGTGTATGCATGAAAATGTAAAGCAGATAACTTCTCCCAAAGCAAAAGAATAGATGATTATGATGATAGAATTTCAAATATTAAAAAAATGAAAGTTATTCATATTTGACAAACCAATTACTGATCTAGTTTCTTCCATATAACTGCTAATGTATCTAAATAATTACACTAATAAGGTAGACTTTTAAGATTGATATCTATCTATCTGTATATCTATCTACTACCTATATATTTACCAATTATCTATCTATCTATCATCTATCATCTATCACCCATCATCCATCTATCTGTCTATCTATCTATCATCTATCTATCTATCTATCTATCTATCTATATCATCTGTGTGTCATAATCTCTACCTGGCATTGGTAGAGGAAATATTTCAACCATTACAAGTTTAAATTGATTGGGACAGATAATAAAAGTAGAATTTAACAAAAGCCAAAAAAGATTAGTCATTTGCTAAAATAAGTAGATTATCCCTGTCAGACTGATTAATTTGTCAGCCAAAAACAGATCAAAAGTTAAAAAGATTAAACACAATTTTAATTTCTTAAATTATTTTTAGATGCACTGAAACATTAACATAATTATATTTTGCAAAATAATCCAATATTAAAACTGTGCAGATTTGTTCTATATTACTTGATTTAAATTGGTCAATACTTTGGATGCACTTAACAATTAATGAAGAAACAATGGATAAATTTTTCCACTTTGTAAAGTGGACAATTCACATTTTATTTATTTTTAAAGATTTTATTTATCCATTTTATTTTAGAGAGCAGAGGGTAGGGAAGAGGGAGAGAGTATCAAGCAGAGTCCATTCTGAGCTTTGGAGCCTGATGCACGGCTCAGTCTCACCACCCTGAGATCATGACCTGAGCTGAAACCAAGTTGGATGCTTATGAACTGAGCCACCCACCTCGGACAATTCATGTTTTAAACCTCAAATTCCAGAACAGTTCAGTAGAAACATTGGATGAATCCTAAAATAGATTAGGCCAAACAAATAGGACCCACTGGTCTAAAATTTTATTTTGATTAAAGAAAGAGTTGGAGTATAATTGAGGAGTTTTACTTAAACTATTACTAGTTAAACATAAGTTACTACTCAAATTAATCAGATCCTTTAGATTCTGTTTGATTGCCTTTAGTGATCTTGTATCTATGTAAGATTATTTCTCAATATTGCTTTTAGGAATAGGTTTAAGCATTTTGCTGCAATATGGCAGAAAAAATTGTTTTGTGCTTTGGCTAAACTTTTTGAACATTTTATCACCAGATGGTTTCACTTACATAAAATGTGATAAATATGTCTAGAATGAGATTTTTGTTAATTGTGAGAATAAGAAAGTCAGTAATCTAATTCATTCCATTTTGCAAAAGAAAAAAGTCTATTATAAAGCATGTGACAGTTAAGTACATTTGAAATATTGAATAACTTAAACATAAAACCACTCAGCCTAAGAAATGTAACATTTATTGAACCCTTTGTTTTTATTAGAATTGTGGTTTAAAATTTTCAAATATGTGGGGTTTTCCTATATGTTTTATTGTTATCTAATTTAATTCAGTTGTGTTAACTCCACATGATTTTTGTCCTTTCAAATTTATTGAAACTTGTTATTTGGCCCAACATATGTTCTTTGTTGGAGTATATATTATTTGCACCTGCTAAGAATGTTTACTGTCTTATAAATGTCAATTAGTTCAAATGAATTAGCAGTATAATAGAAATTAAATATGTGTTTGCACATACATGTCTAATTGTTCTATTGATTGCTGGGGGTCTGGTAAAATCTTCAACTATGATTTTGGAATTGGCTATTTCTCACTTTATATCTGTCAATTTTATTCCATATATTTTTTATTAGCATATAATGTTTTAATTGTTTCAGAGGTACAGGTCTGTGAATCATCAGTCTTACACAGTTCACAGCATTCACCAGAGCAATCTATGTATGAAGTTTATTTCTAACTAATGAATTTACCTTTTATCATTATTAAATGCTGCTCTCAATCTCTTTAATAACTCATGTATTGAAAACTATTTAATGTTTAAATAATCATGCTTTTCTTATTATTATTCTTTATACAATGTACACAGAATCCATTTTATCTTACTATTTAAAGCACGTTTCTTACAGGCATCACATAGTTAAGTTTTGCTTTTTACATCTGTTCTAACAATTTCCGCATTTGAATTATGTTTAGTCTGTGAACAGTTTTGTTTTCAAACAACTTTACTGAAACATAACTTATACACAAAATATCCATTAATATTAAGCTATCAATTCCAAGAGTTTTGACAGATATACGAAGATGCATAACAACTACCATGATCATGATACAGAATTGTCATTACTTCTCCCCTACATCCCAACCTAGCAACTGGAAACCAGTTATTTACTTTCTGTCAACATAATTTTGCCTTTTATAGAATTTATTATAAATGGAATCATACAGTATGCAGTCTTTTGTATCAGACTTCTTTCAGTAAAAATAATGCTTTTATGATTTAGCTATGTTGCTGTGTAATAATTTATTCTTTTATATTTTGAACAATATTCTAGTGTATGGATATGTAAAATTAGCTTAGGGGTTTTTTGTTTGCTTTTTTTTTTTTTTTTAATTTCCATCCTGGTACCAAGAAAACAGTGTTAGTTACTATGATTTCATAGTAGGTCTTGAAATCAGATCATGTAAATTCTTCAAATTTTGGGGGGGGGTGGATTATTGTAGCTCTTTAAAGCACTCCCACATACATATATATTTTAGAATTACATTGTGAATTTATACCAAATAAAGCTTTCCTTCTGTCTTTTTATTGGGATTTAACTGACTATAGCACAATCGATATAGAGGGAACTGACTTTGTAACAACACTGAGTTCTATGTTTAATGTGCATAGTATATTTCTTATTGTATTTATTTCTTTAATTTCTCTTAGAATTGCTGTTCATCTTTCAATGTACATATTGACATATTGACATATATTTTATGAAATTATATCAAATATATCACTTTTTGGCAATATTTTAAAAGTTTATTTCAATTTCTAATGTTCAATGTAGTATGTAGAAATAGAATTGATAATTTAGATTTATCTTGTTATCTTTTGACCTTGTTAAACTCACTTACTAGTTTTGGTAACTATTTTGTAAAGACCTTAGAAGTTTTCCCTATAGATCTTCAGTTGTCTGCAAATAGAGTATATTTTACTTATTCCTTTTGAATTAGTATTTTATTTTTTTTCTTTGTAAAAATGGTTATGGCATCCAGTACAATAAGGAATAGAAATTGTAAGAATGAATATCCCTCACCTATTCTTAATTATAAAGAAAACACATCCAGATTTTTTTTTTTACCATTAAATGTGATATTAGTAAGAATTTTAGAAATATGTTCTTTGTTTCCTTTCTTTTTTGAATTTACAAAACCTTTTTTTGTTATCATCAAAATTCAATGTTAAATTGCTTTTTCATTGTTACATCTGTTGAGGTGACCATATGGTTTTAGTTTTTTAGTCGAGTAATATGGTGAGTTTAATTAGTTGATTTGCATTTTATTTCTTTTTTTTTCATCTTTTTTTGCTGGAATAGTTTTATTAGTAGTAGTATGTCCAGTTAGCCAGCATGTAGTACATCATTAGTTTTTGATGTAGTGATCAACAATTCATTAGTTGCATGTAACAACCAATGCTCATCAGCACACATGCTTTCCTTAATACCCATCACCTGGTTATCCCATCCTCCCATCCTCCCCTTCTGTAACCCTCAGTTTTTCCTTCCCTTCTCCTGTGGTTCTCCTTGCTATTACTTTATTACATCTATGAATGAAACCATATGATAATTGCCTTTCTCTGCTTGACTTATTTCACTAAGAATAATCCCCTCCAGTTCCATCCATGTCAAGGCAAATGGTGGGTATTCATCCTTTCTGATGACTGAGTAATATCCCATTGTATATATGAACCACATCTTCTCTATCCAGTCATCTGTTGAAGGACATCTCAGGTCCTTCCACAATTTGGCTATTGTGGACACTGTTGCTATAAACATCAGTGCATGTGGCCCTTCTTTTCACTATGTCTGTATCTTTGGGGTAAATACCTAGTAGTGCAATTGCTGGGTTGTAGGGTAGCTCAATTTTGAACTTCTTGAGGAACCTCCATACCCTTTTCCAGAGTGGCTGTACCAGCTTGCATTCCCACCAACTGTGTAAGGGGGCTCCCCTTTGTCCACATCCTCACCAACACTTGTTATTTCCTATCTTGTTAATTTTGGTCATTCTGACTGGTGTAAGTGAGATACCACTATGGTTTTGATTTGTATTTCCCTGATGCCAAGTGATATGGAGCATTTTTTCATGTTTCTGCTAGCCATCTGTATGTCTTCTTTGGAGAAGTATCTGTTCACATCTTCTGCCCATTTGTTGACTGGATTATTTGTTTTTGTGGTGTGGAGTTGAAAAGTTCTTTATAGATTTTGGATAACACCCCTTTATCTGATATGTCATTTGCAAATTTATTTTTTTTAATATTCTTAAATATTTATTTATTTGAGAGAGAGAGAGGGGTTGGGGGAAGCCCAAAGGAGAGGGGAGAAAAGAAGTGCAAGCAGACTCCATGCTGAGCATGGAACTCAATGTGGGGGTTAATCCCATGACCCTGAAATCACAACCTGAGCCAAAACCAAGAGTTGGATGCTTAACCAACTGTGCCACCAGGGCACCTATGAATTAATTGATTTTCAAATGTTAAAGCAATTTTTCTTAATTTTATCTTATTTATTTATTTGACAGAGAGAGAGAGATCACAAGTAGGCAGAGAGGCAGGCAGAGAGAGGGGAAAGCAGGCTCCCCGCTGAGCAGAGAGCCCGATGTGGGGCTCAATCCCAGGACCTAAGCCAAAGGCAGAGGCTTAACCCACTGAGCACCCAGGCGCCCTATGAAGTAAAGTCCATTTTGTTGTGATTTGTTATCTGCTTTATATTTTCTTAGATTTGATTTGGTAAAATTTATATTTTCCTATATTCAATTTGCTATAATTTTATTAAGACTTTTTCCCTGCATTCATGAGTGATATTGGTCTGTGGTTTTGTTTTATTATATTGTCTTTGTCTACTTTGTTATTTGGGTAATATCAGACTTATAAAATAAGTTGAAAGAATTCTCTCCACTCTTATTTCTGGAAGAAATTGTGTAGAAATTATTTTCTTCATTTCTATAGAAGTATGATGGAATTCACTAGCAAAGCCATACTTTAAGGGATGTTTTTAACTACACATTAAAATTCCTGAATGTATGTAGGGGTAGCTTGGTTATTTAATACTTTTTGTGAGTGCTTTGGCATTTTGTATCTCTTAAGTAGTTTATCCACTTCCTTTAAGTCATCAAATATCTTGGCATAAGATTACTAGTGACATTCCTTTATTATCCCTTCAATTCTCAACATCTATAATCATATCACCTCTTTGTTTCTAATATTGGAAATTTATAACTTCCTTCTTTTTTCTTGGTATGCCTGGCTAATCCAGCTGGTTCACTGATGTTATTAATCTTTAAAACTGACTTTTCTTCTCTTTTTTTGTGTATGCCTTAAATCATTTATTTCCACTCTGATACTTATTGTTTCTTTTATATTCCTTACTTTGAACTTAATTTTCTTTTTAAAAAGGACCTTTTGATAATATCAGGTTGGAAATATTTCAGGGCATTCTTAGTTATCACGGTGATGTGTGAACGCTATTGCCTTGTAATGCACTGGTTCAGGAAAACTAATAATGCAACCTTCTATACATTGAAGGATACTTCATTAAATAGTGACTAACCATCATTTCTTAGTACATGTTTATCAGATTGGAAGGTTCTTCTATTACTTAAGACACAGAGCAACACAGTTTGCTGGGGAAGATAAAGGTTTGTGTTACATGATTTGTGTTACATGAAAACACTAAACTAGTCACCAGAAAGTAGTGACAAAATAATGACCATGTGAAGTGACCAAAAATAAGTATCTGCTTTCTTAATCTTGGATTAAGTTTGTGCTATTCTTAATAATTTTCCAAAATGTTAGAAAATGTTATTCATGTTATTATAATAAGGAAGAGCAAATATCAATTGTATAGAGCAAATATCTATTTGTAAACCTCATGAAAGGACTAAAAGTAAATATTTTTAGTTCATTGTCTTGGTGGACTCATTCAAATATAATTTTAGACTCCCAGCATACTGAACTTGTTCCCATTTGATTAGTTTGGAAAACACTTTTATTTGTACAAAAAGCTATGTGTACAATCTAATACCACCTAAACCCTCAAAGGATTCTGTGTAACACAGCACTAAAAAGTACTGATTTGATACTGCCTATTTCTATGCAAGGTGAAAGAAAAATGGATCATTTGGAAGAAACTAATCTATACTTACTCCTAGGTTTAATTTTCTGAAGCCTAGAATCATTTGTATTTAAATTGACTGACATTTTCAGTTTATCCAAGTGTTAGCAATATGAGGTTACAGATCACAAAAATAGTGTTTTCTTTAAAAGATAAGAAAACACATTTTCTGAATCTTCTCAGAGTGAATATATTCCAAAAAGATTTTAATGACATTCTAACTTTTTTTAAAATTTATTTATTTGTCAGAGAGAGAGAGAGAGTGAGAGAGCGAGCACAGGCAGAGAGAGTGGCAGGCAGAGGCAGAGGGAGAAGCAGGCTCCCTGCCGAGCAAGGAGCCCGATGTGGGACTCAATCCCAGGACACTGGGATCATGACCTGAGCCAAAGGCAGCTGCTTAACCAACTGAGCCACCCAGGAGTCCCACATTCTAACTTTTATCTCAGAAAGAATTTTTTAGATTTATAGCTATCATCTACTACCCTTTGTTTTCATCAACTTTCTGATTCCTAATAGGGGTAAATACATGAAGGTTTTTTTTTTAATAAAATGTATTTTAATCAGTTTATTTTAACCACTTATAACATGAAATGAATGAGAATGGGAATGTTTTATCAGTAAAAAATTTGTTAAATCTTTCAATAAAATGCATTTGATACACACTCAACCACTGCAAAGAGATCTAGACTAAATTTAGAATGATTTAACCACCTTCCTTTACTTATCCCAGGGAGGTAAGGAGAAAAAAAGGGCACAATAGGGTTTCATAAAAAGAAGAAAATTGTAGGGGTGCTTGGGTGACTCAGTTAAGTGTCTGACTCTTGATCTCAGCTCAGATCTTATTCTCAGGATTGTGAGTTAAAGCCTTGCATTGGGCTCCATGATGGGTGTGGAACCTACTTAAAAAAAAATACACGCATGCACACACACACACACACATATATGTGTATACACACACACACAGATAGATAGGTAGATAGATGGATATGTTTTTTTTTTTTTCTTGATGTCCGTTCAACAAGTGGTATGGGGAAAACTGGGCAGCCACATGTAGAAGAATGAAACTGGACCATTGTCTTACACCATACACAAAGTTGAACTTGAAATGTATGAAAAACCTAAATGTGATACAGGAACCCATCAAAATCCTAGAAAAGAACACATGCAGCAATCTCTTTAGCCTTGGCCACAGCAACTTCTTGCTAGACATGTCTCCAAAGGCAAGGGAAACAAAAGGAAAAATGAACTACTGGAACTTCATCAAGATAAAAAGCTTCTGTATAGCAATGGAAACAGTCAACAAAACTAATAGGCAATCTACGAAATGGGATATGATATTTGCAAATGACAAATCAGACAGAGGAATAATATCCAAAATCTATAAAGAACTCAAACTCAACACCAAAGAAACAATTAATCCAGTCAATAAATGGGCAGGAGACATGAACAGACATTTCTCCAAAGAAGATATACAAATGGCAACAGACACATGAAAAAATGCTCCATATCACTTGGCATCAGGGAAATACAAATCAAAACCACAGTGAGATACCACATTACAGCAGTTGGAATGGCTAAAATTAACAAGCCAGGAAATGATAGATGTTGGTAAGGAAATGGGGAAAGGGGAACCCCCTTACACAGTTCGTGGGAATGCAAGCTGGTACAGCCACTCTGGGAAATGGTATGGAGGTTCCTCAAGCAGTTAAAAATAGAGCTACCTTTAAACCCAGCAATTGTACTACTAGGTATTTACCCCAAAGACACAAGCATAGTGATCTGAAGGGGCACCTGCACCCCAATATTTATAGCAGCAGTGTCCACAGTAGCCAAACTGTGGAAAGAGCTGAGATACCAACTGTTTTTTTTTTTTTTTTCATGAGAAAGAACAAAAGATGAGTAGAAACTTCAAGTGGCTCTCCTTAAAAAAGTTATTCAACTTTAGTCTTATTTTATTTTATAAAGTGGTGGTGAGTGAAGACAAGCCCAGTTAAAATTAGCCTATAAGAAAAACTTGTTGTCTGAATATTTTTTACCTCTGAATGTAGTTTTTATCATTTTGAGACAAAAACAATGCAATTACCTAGTTAAGGGAAAGTCATAGTAATATAAGAAATGACATTTAAAAAGGGAAAATGAAAAAATAAATGTCACCCAGAATGTACAATGGGACAATTTATGGAGTAAAATGTAGAATATAGAGACTCAAAAGCTTCTAAAGATTTACTTTAATTCTGGACTGGAAGTGGAATGGAGAAAACTTGTTACTTCCCTAAAATACAAAAACAAATAATTCCAGATAATTCTATTAGTCACATAGGCTAGTTCTGATCACATTTCAAAATTAACTTTAAAAAATGAGAGAAAGGGTGCCTGGGTGGCCCAGTGGGTTAAAGCCTCTGTCTTCGGCTCAGGTCATGGTCTCAGGGTCCTGGGATCAAGCCCCACTCCTCCTCTCTCTCTCTGCCTGCCTCTCTGTCTACTTGTAATCTCTGTCAAATAAATAAATAAAATCTTGACAAGAGAGAGAGAGAGAAAGCTCTGTCACAAACACAATTATGTATAAATATAGATATGGCTGTAGACTTATAGATATATAGGTACAGATATAATTTTCAGATTCTCCAAATTGCTAAAACAAGGAGCTTTGTTGTATCCCATAACTTTTGCTAAATTCATGACAATATTTACGGATTTAAGAAAAATTTCAGTATAGTTAACAAGAAAGTTTTAAAAGATAATCTTACTTATGTATCTTGAGAAAGATTCTATTTTTATTTTTTTTAAATTTTTTAAAATTTATTTATTTGTCAGAGAGAGCGAGCGAGCACAGGCAGACAGGCAGAGGGAGAAGCAGGCTCCCTGCCCAGCAAGGAGCCCGATGTGGGACTCAATCCCAGGATGCTGGGATCATGACCTGAACCAAAGGCAGCTGCTTAACCAACTGAGCCACCCAGGCATTCCATATCTTGAGAAAGATTCTAAACCTTAAGTTTTATCCCTTATTTTCTGTAGACATTTTATTGTACTTAGTACTCTCCTTCCTCTAACCATCTGCATGAACACTTGGTATGTCCTAAAGCATGTTGTGTGCCTTTTCCCCAGAGCTCTCATTTACAGTACTATTACAGAATAGATTATCATACTCCTCTCGATGAAAGCAGAAAACAAAAATCTCTGCTCAAATTTTTGAATCAGACTTATTATTGCTACTGTGTCACAGTTTGCCCTTATATTAGATTTCAACCAAGTTCAATTACACAGTATGCTTCTTGCTGCCATGGGATGAATGGCAGGACAAAGATGAATGAACACAACTGCTGCAATTGATTGATCCCAACATGCATGCAGGTTGATTAATGTGTCTAGGAGCAAAATGAAAAATAGTATTCATCTGTAACTACTGGTCAATTTTTAAATTAACTGAAAATTTCATGAAATATCATTCATTTAATAGAATTTTCTTTAATATTTTGAGAATGCTAAACAAATGTATAGAACTATTTTTTTCTTAGACACTTTAAAGCAAGTATATTTGTCTCAGATACTTGAATTTCTAATATTTATAACATTTATTTGTTACAAAATAATAAAGTATATATAATGATAATGAAGATATAAATAAAATTCAAAGGAATGAATGGCAATATATGTGAATTGGAAGTATTTTTACGTATACAACTTATTATTAATGGGTACTGCTGAAATTAAAATGGCAAGCAGTGTTATATTAAATATTATAATTTTATATAATTTGTACTTATGTATAGCATGGTTATAATAACTATAATTCTTTGATATTCCAGGGATTATAATATGCATGATCATGGAATTCAAAAGATTTTTATGAAGGATGATATGAAGATCATGTTATGAAGGTTGATATTATAGAGTAATCAGTAAATTTTTAAACCATATGTTAGAAATCTAATCCACTAAGGATTAAAAGTAGATAATGGGGACACCTGAGTGGCTCAGTAGTTAAGCATCTACCTTTGGCACAGGTCATGATCCCAGTGGGATCCAGCACCAAATTGGGCTCCTTGCTCAGTGGGAGGTCTGCTTCTCCCTTCCCACTCCCTGGCTTGTGTTTCCTCTCTCACTGTGTCTCTGTCAAATAAATAAATAAAATATAAAAAAATAAAAGCAGATAATGGTTTTTTTATAATAAATGATAAGAAGTTGAAGGATATGAGTTTAAATTTGGTATTGCATATCAAAATTTTGGTCAAAGAACTAGGTGGTTCAGGGACATCTAGATGGCTTAGTTGATTAAGCATCTGCCTTTGGCTCAGGTCATGATCCCAGGGTCCTGAGATCAAGTCTTGCATTGGGATGCTTGCTTAGCAGGGAACCTGCAACTGCCCCTGCTTGTGTGCATGATCTCTTTCTCTCTCTCTCTGACAGAAAAATAAATTCTTAAAAAAAAAAAGACGTCCTTTAGTCACTAGTGTATAAATTTGTTCTCATGTTGTTGGAATATTCTATATCTTTAGGCCTTATATCAAAATTCTGGCCAGAATAGTTCAGAGAGACCCAAACTGTATTCTGAGTTTTTCCTTCTTTTTTCTTTGGGAAGCTAAACTGTCCCCAGGTCCCTAACTCAGGCCTAAGGTTTTCCACATATGGATGAAGACAGTAAAATGGACTTAGGCATGTTTTTAAGTGATTAGTTATGAATATGTTGAATGACAATCTTGTTTGTGAGGGCGTTGGGATTTTTTTCTTTTTTTGCTTTGACAATTAATTAACAAATAGATTTTATTGTTAGTTTTACAGGAGTTTCATCTCACAGTGAAATAACCCTGATATACTTTAAAAAATTGTTATGAAGTCTCATTTCTATTCCAATGCTTCTCTTACAGAAGTGACTAGTGTATGAGTTATGGGATCTGCGACAATCAAACTTATAATTTATCCATATCTCTATTAGTGGAAGCAGGGTCCCCAAAGGCCTCTGCTTAAAGCTATTTTGCATTATAATCAGATGGAACTTTGATAAAATTGACATCCTAGCTTCTTATTCAGAATTTATGTGACACGTGACCATATCCAATTTGTAGATAAGATATAACAGAAAAAAATAACTTCACATGCAAAAATTCAGCCTTTGGCTTTCCATGTAAGCATAGCATGCACTGAATTCTAGTATCTCTGGGAAATATTTTCTACACATGCATCTGATTCCATTTTTTTTCTTAGTAAAGCCAGTTTCATCATTTTAAGGCAAGTGTCAAGAGCATTATGTCTTTTTTTTATTATTAATTTCATTTCTTTTCAGCGTAACAGAATTCATAGTTTTACAACACACCCAGTGCTCCATGCAATGCGTGCCCTCCATAATACCCACCATTTGGCTGTCTTAATTCTTAAGAATATACACATGGAACAGAAAATGCTAAAAGTAAGCTCCTTTCAACCCACTAATAAATGAAAATTGATTCTACTTTTGTTCTGCAGTAAAGTATGTCTTACCACAAAAGATCTCAACAAATACAAGCTTTGAGAAGTTAATTTCAAGATAGTAAAGTTATAATGTAAATAGTTAAGAAAATACTAATTTATTTTTTATGTTCCTGATTTTTGCTTTTGCATTTGTCTGCCTCCCTTTGCCCTCTCTTTTTCCTTCCTTCCTTCCTTCCTTCCTTCCTTCCTACCTTTCTTTTTCTTCTTCTTCTTCTTCTTCTTCTTCTTCTTCTTCTTCTTCTTCTTCTTCCTCTTCTTCTTCTTTTGGTATGTTAAAATTGAAGGAAAATTCCTTTCCAAAGTAAGTTCTTCATTCTTGATCATTTTTAGATTATACTTATTTTTTTAAGATTTTATTTATTTATTTTTTCAGAGAGAGAGCACAAGCAGGAAGAGTGGCAGGCAGAGGCAGAGAGAGAAGCATACTGCCCAGTGTGCAAGGAGCCTGATGTGAGACTTGATCCCAGGACCCTGGGACCATGACCTGAGCTGAAGATAGCCACTTAATGAACTGAGGCACCCAGGTGTCCCTAGGTTATACTTTCTGTATGATTTATTTTGAATATACTAAATTGTGTTCTGATTAAAATATGTGTAACTCAGTGTTGTTTTTAAGTCACAATTCTATTCACATTTGATATGAAATCTTGAAATTTTTATAATTACTGTGGTTGAACTGGGGATGTATTTATGTCTTTTTTTTCAAGTAAAGAATGAGTAAAAAAAATTACTTTACCTGTAAGTAGTGTTACATTAATGTAGGTTTTTAGATTTGCATGGTTACGATCCAATTGGAAAACACAAACCAATTAAAAAATATGTTCATCATTGTTTTATTATTGCATCCATTTTTTTCAGTTCACAGTTTAACTGGGTATAATTTCATATTTATTATTAGAGTGGGTTAAATATTTTCTTGCATTAAGGACATAAGATCTAAGGAATATTTGACCAATATCTTTATCTCTATTGGGTGGGAGGAGAAAGTGAAAAGGGAAAGAGCTGCCTAATATATGACTTCTACTACTACACTTTTCAAAATAGAATAGCTTAAGAGAGAAAGAATTTCACTATTAGGTTAATCTTTCCTGGAAATTAG
>PISX010016241.1:0-46901 GCA_004024625.1 Mellivora capensis
AGAGAGAGATACAGTGAGAGAGGGAACACAAGCAAGGGGAGTGTGAGAAGGAGAAGCAGGCATCCCGCCAAGCAGGGAGCCCGATGTGGGACTTGATCCCAGGACCCTGGGATCATGACTGGACCGAAGGCAGATGCTTAACAGCTGAGCCACCCAGGGGCCCCGGTACTTTCCTTTCTAATGAGAATTTCCAAGGCTGAAGTCACCTGAGGAGACTAAAACTGGTGTTCTGGAAATAGAGGAGAAATGGAGTATCTCTAAGATAAAAGTAACAGGACAGAGGAAGATTTTTCCTGTAATTAAAGTGAGATTCCCCAGACTGGGAAGAACAGGTTTGTGGATCTCAGAAGCCATGAGAATTTTTCTGATTCCTGACCCAGGATTAACATACTCTAAAGGCAGGTCAGCAAGCTGTATACAGCCTATATGGGTCATGTCTAGCTGGCTGCCTGTTCTTTTTGTCTGTTTGTGTTTTCATAGACTTTATTTTTTTACAGCAGTTTTAGGTTTGTAGAAATACTGAACATAAGGTAGAGATTTCTTATATGCTCTCTGCCCCCAACTCATGCGTAGTATCTCCATTATCAACATCCCTCACCAGAGTGGTACATTTGTTACATTTGTTATAATTGATTAACCGATATTGGCACATCATTATCACCCAGAGTCCATAGTTTACATTAAGGATCGCTTTTGGTCTTAAATTCTGTGGGTTTTGTCAAATGCATGATGATATGCATTTACTATTATAGCATCATACAGATTATTTTCAGTGCCCTAAAAATCCTTTGTGCTTAGCCTATCCATCCTTCCATTTCCCGACCCCTGGCAAACACTGGTTTTGTTACTGTCCCTATAGTTTTGCCTTTTTCAGAATGTTAAATTGCTGGAATCGTACAGTATGTGGCCTTTTCAAACTGGCTTCTTTCACTTTGTAATACGCATTAAAGTTTCTCCATGTCTTTTCATGGCTTGACTGTTCATTTCTTTTTATCCCTGAATAATATTCCATTGTCTAGATGTACCGCAGTTTATTTATCCATTCACTACTGAGGGACATCCTATTGCTTTCATGTTTTGGCAGTTAAGAATAAAGCTGTTATATGCATCTGTATGCAGGTTTTTGTATAGACATAAGTTTTCAGCTACTTTGAGTAAATACCGTGGATCATGATTGCTGGATATTTATGGTAAGCGTTTGGTTAGTTTTATAAGAACCCACCAAACTGTCTTCCAAACCGGCTGTTCCATTTTGCCTTTCCACCAGCAATGAAGAGTTCCTGTTGCTCTACATCATAAT
This sequence comes from Mellivora capensis, assembly GCA_004024625.1. Taxonomy (NCBI): domain Eukaryota; kingdom Metazoa; phylum Chordata; class Mammalia; order Carnivora; family Mustelidae; genus Mellivora; species Mellivora capensis. The sequence continues at coordinate 1,301 of PISX010016241.1, forward strand.
CAGGATTTGGTGATATCAGTATTTTGGATATTGGCCATTCTAATCGGCTGTCTATTTTTGCAAATATAGTTTATTGGGGCAAAACCATGCCCAGTTGTTTACATATTATCTATGGCTGTTTTTGCACTACAGTGGCAGAGTAGAATAATTGTGACAGAGACCTAAGACCTGCAAAGGCTAAAATATTTACTCGCTGCCCCTTTACAAAGTGTTTGCCAACCCCTGTACCACAGAGTTGCTGTTACTGTATCTGTTCTGGGTATGGCTGTTTTACATGAAGCTGACATTCAGAAAATATTTTCCTGTTTCCTATGACCCTATTAAAACTCTTGCAATATCTTAGTTGTTACGGATTAAATAAATTCTTGAACAGATTCCTGAGGCTTGATATTATTTTGAAAAATCATGCTTTGGGAGTACCTGTGTGACTCAGTCAGGTACGCATAAAACTCGATTTTGGCTCAGATCATAATCTCAGGGTCATGAGATAAGAGCCTCACGTCCTCGGGCTCCGCGTTCAGTGGGGAGTCTGCTGAAGATTTTCTCTCTCTTTCTCCCTCTGTGCCTCTATTTCTCTCTCACCTGCTCTCTCTCTCTCTAAAATAACTAAATCTTTAAAAAATCATGCTTTATTTTGATTTATAGTCATGTATCTTTATTTCTTAGAAGTCTTTTTTATTGTTATTTCCTTAAGCACATGAATTCAATTAAGGTTTATTTTAATACACATTTTCTTTTAGCACTCTCTATTGCCCTCCTCTTTTCTTCTTTTCTTTTTTTTTTAAGATTTTATTTATTTATTTGACAGAGATCACCAGTAGGCAGAGAGGCAGGCAGAGAGAGAGGAAGGGAAGCAGGCTCCCTGCTGAGCAGAGAGCCTGACTTGGGGCTCGATTCCAGGACCCTGGAATCATGACCCGAGCCGAAGACAGAGGCTTTAACCCACTGAGCCACCCAGGCGCTCCCCTCCTCTTTTTTTCTAACAAGCAATTATGCCTCTCCCCCTGTTTCACTGACTCACCTTTCTATGTAGCAATTTAAAATAGTGCCAAGGAAAGATGCTTGTCCCTGTTGAATCTGTGAAGTTGTTAACTAGTTTCTTCTCAGGTGTCTGCTGAAGATGAAGCATGTTTTCAACAAATGTGTTGCAGGGACTCAGTTTTTCATCATTATTTTCGGCGCTATGAGAAGGTTCTGACCAAGAGAATCCTTTGTACTCTAAATATTATTTTACCAAATTGCCATCTTCACACATGTAGTAGCTTCACATTTATTTGGCATAGACAACATGACCTACAGAGTAATTTATGATCTAAATGCAGCTTGTAATAGCAGAATTGCTGCTGGTGCTTAGAATTAATTCAGAAATCACTGTCTGTAACGTAATGATTTACCATTGTTTTTGAACCATGTTATGGAACCTACAAGTATTAATTAAGAATTATGGCATAAGGCCAAAGAGAATCTGGTGAAGTTTTATGTTGTAGCAAAACAACATAAAAAGTACTTTGAATATAATATCAAACTATTTTGAATATAATAAACATTTTCATGTTTCCAGATCAAGTTGGGAGAGATATTGTTTAATGTACTCTGAGGGCTTGAATCATGCCACATTTAGTCTACAATTTGGAAAGTCTAATAGATAAATATGTCCCTTTTGTGAATTTTAAAAACTTAGTAAGAATAATTCACCAAGTTTGAAGCAATTAAATGGATTTAAAATTGAAGTGAGACTTAAAGAGGAGGATTTTATAGAACAGGTCAACAGTGGTGATTTTTAAAAGTTGGATTGAGTTGAAAAAAATTGGTAAACAATTGAAAATAGACCAGAATGAGGAAGTGGAGATTCATGGAATGTTTAAACAATATGGTCTGTCTTAGATATAATGCATCCCTGAAGGCTTAGCTTAAAGTAACTTTCTCCCCAAGCAGCTGCCAGAAAATCCCTACTAAAAGCGATGATGCTAATGAGAATGGTCATTAACATCTTATAGCATTTTATAGCACTCTAGTCTATAACGCCCTTTCTCAAAATTAAGTTCATTTGATTTCATAATGTGTCTGGAAGGTATCTTTATTTCCTGAACTCCTTTATTTATAATTGCCTGTCAGTGCAATACTCTTCTGTTATTCCTTCTTTATCAGGGATGTATGTCCAAGATTCTAATTTGGGAAGTAGGTATAGGTGTAGGCCACCACTCCTTTTCTAGTATTCCTGATCCTAACATGTACCACCAGGATCATCTTATATGAAACATTTTATGTGCTGTTTTGCCTCTATTTATGTTCAAGTTTCGTTTTCACAACTAAGGTAATAATTATTAAATGAATTATAAAGCTAATCAAAACAAAGCATATCCATAGAATAGGAATCCTAGAAATTAAAATCTGACATTAAAATTTTACAAAAACTCCCATTTGTCCAGAATTTAACTCAACTTAGTTAATTTGACAACTTTTTTTTTAAAGAATTTTATTTATTTATTTGACAGAGAGATATCACAAGTAGGCAGAGAGGCAGGCAGAGAGAGAGGAAGGGAAGCAGGCTCCCTCCTGAGCAGAGAGCCCAGTGCAGGGCTTGATCCTGTGACCCTAGAATCATGACCTGAGCTGAAAGCAGAGGCTTTAGCCACTGAGCCACCAAGGTGCCCCTGACAACTCTTAAAAGTATTATGTGTTAAGTGTTACAAAGACTGTAACACTTACAAAGTGTTACAAAGACTGTACAAAGATTTACAAGCTGAGTAAAACATGGTCCTTGTCCTCTAAGAGCTGGTAATGTGGGAGGTGAGATAAAGCAAAGTAGAATATTACCACAAAAGGAAATGCTCAGGTTAACTGAGAATTATTACAGTTATCCTAAAGAGGCTATCAATGACCGAAAAAATACAAAAGCAGTATAACATACTTGATACCCAAAGCCCACTGTATGATTTACAATATTCTTTTGATGCCTATGGAAGAAGTAAGTATGACTTCTCTCTCTCCTCAAATGTGTTGGAATCCAGGAGAATCTACCTTTTATGGGAGAGAACCAGACGTGATAAGTAGGGGAAAATAAAATGGCATCCAAGGAAAGTGCAGATTGCAAATAAAGGTAAATTTAAGTAACCAGCTGGGGATTAAAAAACTGGAAAAACAAGATGATAGAAAATGGGAGAAGATTGGGGATTAATTCTAGGTGACAGAATCATGTGCGCCTTGCTGAGGTTTCTGTGTGCTCCCAGGAAATGTTTACAAACAGTATTCTAGGTGCAAAGAAAAGGACTGTGACAAGTGGACAACTTGGAAATAGCTACAAAAATACGGGGGGATGTTATGGTTAATTGGATCATAAATAAAAAGTTAGTTTTTTTCTATGCAGAGAAAGAAATTATTGAAATGTAAACTGTGCTTCACTGTCAAAAGTTTCTCCCATTTTTTTCTTCTAGTAATTATTTCAGGAAGGGTATACACCATACAGCTATGTATTACAATTGATCACTAGGCACTACATGGTGATATTGTCTACTTTTGTCATCTAATAAAAGCTTGTCATGCAGGGTTTTTTGTTGTTGTTGTTTCTGTTTTTTTGATTTTTGGTTTTTTCCTGGTGAAGAAATCTCTGTCAGCTTTGCTAAAACATAGGTTTACTGTCTGGCATTGTTCTTTCAGGCTTTCACTTTATGAGGCTACACATGTTCTTGATCCTAACAGGAACCCATTTTTGTTGTTATTTTTCTGGATAAGTGGCTTCCTTTTCTTTTGTTGATGGCCTGAGGTGGATTGGGCTGAAGACAGCACTACATTAGACTTGTGTTCTTTTGAGGCAAATACAGTTTGTAAAGAAAAGTGGAAACACACCTTGATGAAGAATGTCCAGTAGGCATTGTGCTTTTGAAAGTGCCTAGCCTTTCTTCTATATGTAATAGGGATCAGGATTCATCCTCTCAGTTAATAATTAGTATTTGTGGGGTGCCTGGGTGCCTTAGTGGGTTAAAGCCTCTGCCTTCGTCTCAGGTCATGATCTCAGGGTCCTGGCATCGGGCTCTCTGCTCAGCAGGGAGCCTGCTTCCCTTACTCTCTCTCTGCCTGCCTCTGCCTACTTGTGATCTCTGTCAAATAAATAAATAAAATCTTTAAAAATAATTAGTATTTGCTAGAGACCAGGTAGTATTTTACATGTTAACAGTACAGTGGTACCCAAGCTGGGCCAGGTTTCTAAGCTAAACAAGTTTATGAAACAAGTGAGCAAGTATGTGAACAAGATAGTGATTATTGCTAAAAGAAAATAAAACAAATCAATGGGATAAACAGTAATGTGGGTCAGAGACAGGTGCTAATTTAGGTGAACTGATCAGGGAGAACCTCTCTGATGATGACAGGGCATTTAAGAACTGAGTGACAGAGACAGTGGCATATGATGATCAGGGGCTCTGAATAGTCAGCCCAAGGAACAAAACTAGCACATCAATGGCTGGATGGAAGCAACAAGGCTATATAGTATGAAGAAGCTTGTTGGGCAGTTCTTAATTTTGACTTGGTAAAGATGTCTTTGTAAGCCCTAGCCAAGTAGGGTTGGAATACAGCTGAACTTGGACATTTTAATAAAGATGAAGGCTTTTATTTATTTGTTTTCTTTGTTGTTTCTTCTAACCAGATTAAAAGTATAAATAAGTTACGAGGGGAGAAAAAACCTACTTAGACAATAAGCAGTTTTCTTGTTTAATCACCTAAGATTATACCCAAAAGCAAAATGGTTTTCTAAAATCATGTTTTGTATTATTGAAGAAGAATTACCAAATAGTTATTGGAAATATTTTATTAATCTTGTATAATTGTTGTGGGTATAGAGTAAATGAATGTTTATGAGCACCCACAGTATTTCAGGATGCACTGTCCAAAATTCATTGTAACTGTTGCCTTCTTTAAACTTGCTCCATTTTATGGACAAAGAATCTGAGGTACAGGAAATTTAAGTTATGCAAGTAGGAGAGCTGGTCTCTCTCATGGTTCCTAAGCACAAACCTGCTGTATTACTCTTTCCCTTGCAGCTTGAAAGTATTAACAATTCTTTAAAAATAAACAATAATTATGATCTTTCACTTGTTCAGGTGGGGTTTCTTTTTACCTGGTTCTAAGTAGTGAGATTTATCCTGGATATGATAAAATCTACATTTTTTTTTTTTTTACCTCTTTTCAGGAAACTTTGGAAGGCCACTAGTATCACTTAAAGTTAACTAAAGCTTATTATGTGGAAGTGTTAAAGGTCAGATGGCTTTGTTATTATTTACCATCTGACCTGTTATTGTACTAGACAAGATAATAGCATTTGGGGAAAATAGAACCACTGATTATTTGACACATTCCTGTACAAGGACTTATAGTTCAGGATGAACTTCATTCCTATTATTGCTTTTGATGATTCATAGGTGAGTTGGGCTTTCCATTCAGAATACAGCAGAATAATACCTCTGGTGGGGATGGTGGTAGCTGCAGTTTTGAAACTTTGTGACACAATTCATCACTGTGATTTAAATTCTCAAAATTATTCATTTCTGCTTCTACTACTGGAAATGTTTTACTTTAATTAAAAACGTTCAGTCCCCAGCAGGCCTCATATGTATAGACTTGCTAATCCATAAACTTAGTTCATGGCTTTGAGTTACAACTTGTATTCTCAGTGACTAGATTAGTGATCACTAAGAAAGCTAGCTACTAAATGTGACTGGTTTGGTACAACTCAAACAGTATGTCATAACAGTAAGTCAGCATATCATTTTGAGATACAGATAGCACATTGAAAAGAAATTATCCCATCCAGTCATAGAAGCTAAGAAATCAATGCTTTTTTATGAAGTAATATTTGGGAAAAGAAACCAAACCACATAGACCCACCCTGGTTTTATTTAAATAAAATGAATGTCTCCTTATATAGAGGAATGTCCTCTTACATATTTTCAGTCTTGTTGAAGAGGTAAATGAGAAAGGGTGTTTCACTGTCGAGATATATCTTGCACATTTGATGGAAAATTACTGAAGAGAAGCAGTCACATTTTAGAGTCTCAAACCTGTTAGAAAGTAAGAACAGTTTCTCTCCATGGAATTGTTATTTGAAAAAAATAGGCTAGCTTATAACACTGGGGTGCTTGATTTCAAGTCCAAGTTTATATTGGGCCTTCAACAAGGTGTGGAACTATAATAGGATGTGGTGGTTTGATATAAGGTAGTTTATAAGACTGATTCTTAAAAGCCCATGGCATTCTACTGAGAATTCTCTGCTCTGATTTTTCTCAAGTAAGAAATGTATATATGGGGATCATTGTTAGACATTCTGTGTGGGTTAAAGAAAATAAATATGAAACAATTACTGCTGTATGGGAACATTTCCTTAGTGTCTATGCTATGGTATATCTCTGGCATGTTTGAATTGTTGGCAAAAGAAAAAAAAAACTGCTAGAGATATATTGACACCTACAATAACTTTGGGACAGTATTGGTCTTATTTAATTATCTTGGATTTTAGCTGTTCTACTAATATTGTTTTCAGAAAAGAGATAAAAATAAGACCCATTATAATAAGAAGACCCAAGTTCCCGGTGGTTTTCTCATCAGTGGGTAAGATTTTAGGGAAATCCCAATTTATCTGATTTAATAATGTCTGTGAGAAAGTAATTTCCAGAATACAAATAGTTCTAATACAGATTTTTTTCATTGCTTTACATAATCCTCAGTGTTTCACCATCTTTAATTACTATGTTGCTGACTTGTGAATGAAGATCTGTAGTGATTACAGCATATGTCCTAGGCATGCTTACTTTGACAGATCCCACTCCTTACTGTATCACATACTAATTCTCATGCATCTATTTGAATGCAGCACATTAGATTGATTTTTTTTGATGTAAAAATCTTAGATAATTTTATTTGGAAAGAATAAATTATTTCTTTTGCTCTTGAGATTTAATTTTTTTTTGTATTTGCATATGAACCAAGTAGTAGTTTCTTTTTATTTTTAAAGATTTTTACATTTCTTTTTATTTTTAAAGATTTTTATTTATTTATTTGGCAGATAGAGAGAGAGAGAGAGAGCACACAAGTTGGCAGAGCAGCAGGCAGAGGGAGAGGGAGAAGCAGGCTCTCTGCTCTGCAGGGAGCCTGATGTGGGGCTCAATCCCAGGACCCTGACATCATGACCCGAGCTGGAGGCAGCTGCTTAACCCACTGAGCCACCCAAGTGCCTGGAGCTGACATACATTTCTATGGACAGTATTTGTACATTGATTTATTTTTATTTTTGGAGCCAACGATAAACAAATTTGGGGGAGGGGGCCCTTGGAAGGCTCATATTTCCCATGTTTTTTGTTTGCAATATGTAATGCAAAAAATGCCCCTGGCTCTGCAAAGTTGGTCTAAACTACTACAGTTCTATAAGAAGTCTAAGATAGTCATTGCATAGATGATTTCATGGTTCTTACAGCAAAAGTTGGTAAGTATTTACTTCCACTTTTGTAAAGAGTAATGTTGAAATGCTTGGGCTTCTTGAGACAAAATATTTTCACCTTAAGGATAGTATAATTGTCAGACTCAGTAAATCTGAGGTAAAACTGCTACTTAATATAGAACAAGTACTACTCTGATACCAATTTTTTCTAACAGATAAAATGATCATTGATTTAATCACACGTATACATACACACACGTATGTATATATAACTTTTAAGATGACCATATTATATGTCTTTACAAAAAGGAGACAGAAGCCTTCCTACCCCCACCTACCCTATAGACACTACAGATTGGAAAAAAAAAAAAGAAAGAAAAGGTTGAATCTTGTGGATTGAAGAAGAGGCAGGAGATATAAAACGGATTAAAGTTAAAATGAAGATAAATTCCTGAAAGCAAACAAGGGCATGAGAAAAATGCAAAAAGCTTTCAAGGTTAAATGGAGTGATAATCTCAAAAGCCAAATGAATTTAAAGTTCTATTCGGTTTTATCACAACCTTTCACAAATAAGACCTTAGGAGATACCTTGGTAAATACGATGAGCTACTGCAGCGGTTCACCACGGGAATACCGTATCTGTCATCTGATTCCCTCTTTCTTACAGTTACCCCTCCATGTAAAAAAGTGTTGGCTTGAGACCGATTTCATGACTTACTGATGTTTGAGTCATCTCAGTACAATGTGTATTTTGTTTTCAATTCAAATCCTTGACTCTGTCCAAGTGCAGGCACCATTTGTTAATTAGAGAAAGAATATTCAAATTGTCTGAACATGGTTAACACCCTCGTATTGAGTTCTGTGCCAATGTGGCTGGATTTTGTGTTTAATATCTCCATGGAACAGCGAGTTTTACTGTGGCATTAGCTGACGATTTCTTTCTCTTCCCATTAATCTTTTCCTGTATACTTGCTGAGGGCTTTTGACCTGGTCACTCAGGGACTTGCCAGTCAGCAGTTGACCAGTATGTGTCCTTTGTTTTGTTTTCTGGTTGATCTGGTGGGTCATCAGGTCAGTGCCCAACTATATTAGAGATAATAGCTGTAAGTTAAATCATGGTGAGCCTTTAAAAGCCCATAAAATGGGTAAAAAGCCATTTGATCACATGTAATGCTTAAGAAATACCCTGGTAGAAGTTTGATTGTGTGAAAAATGACAGGTGCATATACTACCACTAACCTGTCCAGTGACTCTTATTTTATAGCAGTGTTGAGTATTTCTAGTTTTCAACAATACTAAGTTTGATTTTTTAAATAGCAGGTTAATTGGAAAGGGGATTACAGTAAAGATAGTACAGAATATCTTCATTTGACTGCTAACATTTCTTTATAAGGTCACACTGTGCTTCCTGTAATCTCAAAAAGAAAGTATATATTGTGCTTGCATTGCTTGACTTTTTTCTAGTAGAAAGCATACCATGTTGTAGATTTATAGTTTAAAAATATTATGGATAAGAAAAAATATCATATCCAAAATTAGAATTTGTGGAAACTAAGATGAATAATGTATTTATTTAAGAGTTGAGAAATGAACCTTATTTCCCAGTGGAATGTGGAGTTACTAACATGGAGAACGAAGGAATGTTAGTTAAAGTTCAAGACAGCAGAAATTCAAGGAAAACAGGCTTTTTAGGTATCTTATTACTTGTGAGAAATGACTAAACCTTTGAAAGTAGGACACTGAAGTGAAAAGTAAATCTGTAGGAGGTAATATGTAGATTTGTGACCCACCGATATCTTTTTGATGTGGGGATGGAGCCTGAAAGTTTCTAGGTACTGGCCCTGCTACAGGTAGCTAACCCGTGGTGGAGCCCAGTTGGAAGCAGTTTCCAGATGACTGGACTAGTCTTGCTCTGAGAAAAAGATAATGGAGACTTAGTGTGGTTGGGGAGAGGGGAGGGAGAACTAAGGTAAGATTATAGATGACAACAGTGGTACTGAATTCTGGATCGATTAGAAGTGGCAAGCAATCGTATAGTTAAAGTAGAAGCTTGATCAGACATCCTTGTAACAAAAAGGTTAATACTATTTTCACCCCAGGCACTCATACTTCATGTTCGTAAAAGTTAGCTTGCAGTAGTAATGTTTTTGGTAAGAAAGTGGGGGAAAACACTGCACTGGCTTTTCTACTGGCTTTAAAAACATACACAGTTTATTATATAGGTTGGGCATTTAAAAATAAAACATAGTTGGTAATACTTAGTTGAAGAAAAATATAGCTAAAATTTGGGCCTTAAAAATCATAGATGTATTCCTCATCATCAATAAATCATAACATAAGCTTGTGTCAAAAAATATTCCATTGAGGAGCAGGGATTCTTGAATGGTCTGGGGTGCACTTAGGAATCCAGAATGGGTTGTATTTGGCAGGAGTTAGTCTCCTTACTCTGACTCTCATTTGCAATTTTCTTACCAAACCAGGGTCATCTAAGAAATTAACACTCACAAGTTATATGACTTTTAAGCAAGAAACTAACTCGTAAATTTAGAGATTGCCCCTTAAGTGGACAGTGAATGTAAGCGGATTATTTAATGGAGGCTTTGAGGCCTCTAATAACTTTCTGTAAAGATTCTTTGATATTAAGAGAGCTGTGCACAGCTGATTTATTTACTGCATGTTCTTTACCCTCTGCACCATGGGCATTAAAAAAATGCCTAAATCTAGAAGTGGCTGAGTTGAGTATGGTGTAGGAAAAAAGTTGAGTTGAATGATAAGCACTTAAGAATATTAAAAAGAAATATTTCTATATCCATTGAGCTCTACTAGTAACAGATTGGTTCAAAGCAGAAGTCAGTAGGTTGTAAGGTAGTATTGGTCATTTTCACGTCCACCCTCAGCCCTGAAATTGCTTTCTCTTCAGTGCACTTTGCTTTTCTTTTTTTCCCTAAACACTCTTTGTTCTGTACTGCAGTTAGTGGTGGATGCATCAGTCTTTTTTGATAGGTTTTTAAGCTCTGTATCTTATATATCTTATTTGGCTCCCAAGACACTGCCTTACTGATAGTAGCCTTTCAATCACTACTTTTTGAATTAGATCTTGAGAACTATTTAGCCTGCATCAGGAAATAAGCAGACTGCTTAGAGCCTCAGATGCCATTCCAGCTTTACCACTTGCTACCTGAGTGGCCTTGGAAAAGTTACTCAGTCTTTTTGAGGCTTAGTTTCTCCACCTGCAAAATGGGCTAATAAAAGTACTTGTGTCTTAGAGTTGCTGTGAAGGTTGACTAAAATAATTTATGTCAAGACTTAGAACAATGCCTAGAGCCATATATAGGATACATATAAAGGAGTCAATATATTTGAGGTATTTGAATTTGGTGATGATATCCCAGTACTTTTATCAGAGACTACTTAAAAGAATTATCAACTACAGCAGTAGAAAGAAACTGTATTGAAATCCTGGAGTCTAGATTTTCATCTTGTTTTTATTGGTATTTATGTAACCTTACCCTGACCAAGGTTTCATGAGCTTGATTCCTCATTTAGAAATGAAGGTGTTTGGATTTGATGTCTCTACAACTACTTCCAGTTTAAAAGTTTAGTGATTATTATCCTATTTATGCTAATGGAAGGGCATTTTAAAAACACAATATATGAACCTTTAAGATATTACATAATTTATGTATGATAGATAATACTTGATTAAAAATGGAAAAATATTAAGGTCTCATTGAGACCACAACAATTAAATAATGTTTTAATCTGTATAAACCTCATTTAAATAAGTGAAAGCAAGATGTATATTTATTTTTTAGAATTTAACATTTTTATCTGTTTAGCAAAAGTTGAAACTAAACAGATGACTTATCAGGTGAAGTGATAATCCCCATAATGATAGAACTGAATAAAATGCTGCACAAACTTAATGAATGTGTCCTTTTCCCAGGGGCAGTTTACTAATGCTCTGGTGACATCTTTGGATCCATTATGCTTCTGTCTGGATGATTGCTGAATGGTTGAGCTATTCTTCTGGAGTTCTCTCTGTGACTTGGGTTCCAAAGCAAACTGACATTTAAATCTTGATGACTGGAAGGTGGAAATGATCCATTCCACCAGGTTGTCCTTGAAACCCTGGGTTTGAAAAGATTACCCTGGATCTTTCATAGTTCTGAGTTGCAACACATGATCGATTAAATCTTCTTACTCTAAATACCCAGCAACTATAACCCTCTTGTTTCTGCTCTGTTGAGTTTTTAAGTGATAACATTTAGTGCTATCTCTCATTCTTTGGGCTCCATTCACTCTCCAAACCATTGCAATCCGATTTCTGCCTTGCCACTTCATTGAAACTGCTTTGGCAAAAGATAACACCTTCAAAATTTTTAACTCCAATGGGTATTTTTATCCTTTTTTTTTTTTTTAAACTCTACTGCTTTAGATGATACTGCTATATTCTCCTTCTCTAAACTTTCTTTAAACAAATACACTTCCTTTGCTCTGTGCATTCATAACTTGTTTGCCTTTCTTACTGACTGGTCCTTCTTATTTGAGACTTTGTATTATCTTTTTAACCTTAATTTTATCCTTTCTCATATACTTAAACTCAAAAGATCCTGTGGGCTCTACTTTCAAAAGGCACCTAATTCCTACCAGTTCTTGTTACCACTCTGAACTACCATCATTCTCTCATGAATTAATGGTACGACCTTCAAAAAAAAATAATGATAGCAACAATAGAAGCCCGTTTTTGCTTTTGCCCATACAGTAGGTAACAGCCAGAGTAGGTTCATTAAAGCATAAATCATATTACTTTGCCAACTTAAACTTCCACTGGCTTCCAATATTATTCAAAGTAAAATTCCACATAATGAAGTCTATACAATGTTCATTAAGGCTCTTCTTCATCTGGCTCCTTATTCTCTCTCTGACATCTCTTCCTTCTACTTTCTTTCTCCATTTGTAGTATTTTTTCATCCATACTGACCCCATGTTGTTTCCCAATCCAAGCACACTCATAACTCAAGATCTTTGCATTTGCTATTTCTTTTTTCTTGGAAAGCTCTATTCCTAGGAATAGGAATTTCTATTATCTAGATATCCTATTATCTAGGAATGATTCCTCTAACTCACCTGCTCACTTTAGATCCTTGCTCAGAAATCACCCTGAAAGTGAAGCATTTCCTAAGCATGCCATATAAAATAGCAATGCTCTCCCTCCTTCAGACCTTATTTGCTTTTTCTCAGTTGTACTTGTCTTCATCTTATTATACCATTGGTGGCAGCTAGATATATTGTCTTGACTTTTTCCTTAAGCTTCCTGAAAAAAATTGCTACTTAATTGTCCTACAGACAACCTTGAATGCACATGGTCAAAACTTAAGCACATTTTATGCCCCAGAAATACCCACCTGTAACCTGAACAAAACCTTTGGCATCATTCTTCTATGTAATTATTTGTATTCTTTTCCCACCTGTAACACTCCTTGTCACTTGCTAATTCCTACCCATGCTGTAAGATCAGATTTCACTTCTTGTAGTTTTTTATTAGCATGATTTCCACTCTTAGAATGGAGTGTTACTCCTCTCTCTTTCTATAAAACCTTGAGCTTATCTTTAACAACTGTATATATTGAATTATAGCAATTTGATTTCTTTAATTATCTCTCTCTCCTAATAAACTATAATCTCCTTAGGGATAGGAATTGTGGTCTACATATATTTCTGTTCCTAGCACCTTAGTATTGTCAGCATAGAAGGCACTCAAGGAGTATTTGTTAAACTGATTAGAGTTTTAAGGAAACTACTAGCCCAAAAGGGCAGAAGAGAAGAGAAACAGTAGAAAAGGAACTTTGTGCCCTAACCTGATTCATTACCAAGATTAATCTTTATGCATCTCCAAAAGCTTGAAGTCTTGGGGACTGGAAGTAGGGCATAGAGGTAGAATAGGATTGGCATGAAATTTCTACCTTTGGCGACAGATACGTTTGAAGACAGGAAAGATAATAGAGGTAAAACAACAGAGCATCCTTCTCTTAACAGTTTCATAGCAGTGTGTCAGATGGCTGGCCCAGCTTTAGTAGCCCTTTTGGGTGGTGGCAGAAGGATAAATTACACAACAGTTAATTCTTAGATCCAGAAGCATCTTGTAAACAGAAGGAAAATAGAGGACAACGTTATGTTTCAGAGAAGCATCGTGAATGAACGATATAAATAACAAACTTTTAGTATATTTAAAATGTATAGATAATTGGATAATTGGCTTCCTTTGATGCATGGCTGTTTTCTTATCCTTTTCTGCCTGATGGCAAATAAATAGATGTTGAATTGAGGCTTAGAGTAGATAATTCAGTGGCTGATGTTTCCATACCTAGTAATTACAGAGTTAGAATAGAAATCTACTTCTGACTCCAAATATTTGCTTTTTGTTTAATCTCTTGCTTCTTCAGAAAGAAGTGTTTCCAAAGATGTGTATTCAAGTACTGGCTTCCTTCCTTACTGATCAATCACTTAACTTACTGGATTCAGTTTCCTGATTCTTGCAATGAGTGTAATAATATTTGTACCACCTAGCTCCCAGAGTTGTGAGGCTCCAATGAAAACTACAAAGTGCTACATGGAGGTAGTATTTTTAAGATCACCTTAAAAATAGGAGACTATCTTATTGCTATATATATTGTCATCTCATTTAAAATTATATTATTTGATGTTTAGTATATTAAAGTGACAAACAATATTTACTTTAACTAGGCTAATGTTATTTTGTTATTGTTACTTCCAGAACAAGAAATCTACTTGATAAATTAATTATGAATATATTTAAACCTTTCTCTGAGGCAGTGTCCACACTCAAAAACTCAGAGTCCACACTCAACTGCCACTTATGATGAGCATCTGTTCTTTTGTTTCTGCTGGTGGCTTATGCTTCCTGAATGGGTTCCAAGAAAGAATCGTGTTATATTGATTTCCTCTTAGAGCAGGTTGTTGTATAGCCAGCTTGGAATGTATACATGATTGTAGGAGTTCATAACATTTGGTAGAGGAAGCAGATCCATATTTATAAGCACTTTGTAGAACATTTTTTTCAGGAAGAAATATTCTAAGTTTTTACTAGGATATTAAGTGAATTATTATATAGTCATTCATTTACTCAACAAATATATACTGAGTAGCTATTACATGCCAATGTTTTAGGCACTTGAAAATATCTATGAACAAAATAGAGTTTCCAGCTTCTTGTTTCAGTAGGGATAGACAAACATTAAACAGTGAATATAATAAATGAGTATATTACGTAGTATGCGAGTATGTGAAAATTAATATGGGGAGAAAAAGAGAGCATCGTAACAGAGATCCAGAGGCTGAACTTATGCACTAATTTAGCCAAATAGTGAGTATTTAAGTACAACTGCAAAGAAGGTAATATCTAATTCATACTGCTCTAGCAGTACTTAGAGAAATCCAAAATCTAGCTTGAAAAAATCAGCAAAGCTGGTGATGATATGGGGAAATGAGGCTAGCTAACAGATTGCTAGTAGATGTGTGAATTATTCCAACTTGTAAGTAACATAATTTGACATTATCTATTAAATTTAAAATGAACAATTATTTCACCAACTTCTGTGAATCCATCCTCCCAAAGGGAAAATATTAGTATATAAGGAGCTTAAGGGTGTTTATTCCAGCATTGTCTGTTGTTGCAAAAGAAGGAAAGGAGGTGATTGGGTAGGAGCCAATGCACAAATAAAGCAGAAGATGAGCATGCATCTGAATATTACCAGTAACCGAATCCATGAAATTTCATGGATAGTACCAGGGAAAACAGAATTAAAGAACAAATAGGATTTTAAGGAAGTATGATTGATATCCTTAGAGATAAAAGAAGCTAATGCAACCAGGAAACAATGACAGGCTTAAAAAATTAACCAATTAGAGATCATCAAAATAAAAAAGCTCAGTAAATGGTCTGAACAGTAGAATAATCAGAGATGAAGACTTAATTAATGATTAAGAAGATGGAACAAAGGAGTTTACCTAGAATTCAGCACAAAAGACAAAAAGATGAGAAGCATGAAAGAGATAATTTATTTAGGTTCAAAATTGCTATATTCATTTAAAAGATTTCCAGGAGTCTCCAGTTATTGTGAAGTGAGGCACTATGGGCAGTAAAATCTCCCGTGATACTTTGTACAAGGCCAGGGATTGGTGTTGGGGGAAGGAGGGAAGGTCCTGTGCAGCAACCAGGAAGTTTTTGGATACTGTGCTGTAAGTTTTTGTAGAGGGTGGAGCTGCAGATCATCTTGAAGAACTCTGACTCTCAGAAGGACAAACTCTTCTTGGGCACCCTCAGGTTTAAGTCCACTCCCTGCCCCAAGTTCTCTGTATGTGTTTTGGGGGACCAGTGGCATCTGTGATGAGGCCAGGTTTATGGATATTCCCCACATGGACATTGAGGTACTGAAGAAATTCAACAAGAATATAGTCAGGAAGGTGGCCAAGAAGTATAGTACCTTTTTGGCCTCAGAATCTCTGATCAAGCAGATCCCACATATCCTGGGTCCAGGCCTTAATGAGGATGGCAAATCCCCTTCCTTGCTGAGCCACAATGAGAATGTAGTGGCCATAGTGGATAAAGTGAAGTCCAAGATAGATTCTGGATGAATAAGGTGCTGTGTCAGGCAGTGGCTTTTGGCCATGTGAAGATAACAGATGATGAGCTTGTGTACAACATCCACTTAGATATCAGTTTTCTGGAGTCATTGCAAAAGAAGATTGGCAGAACATCTGAGGTTTGTACATCAAGAGCACATGGACAAGCCCCAGCACCTGTATTAAGGGCCAGCTTAGTAAACTCTAGTGCTACCATTAAAAATGATAATAATAAATAATTAAAAGATTTCCAGGAGGAGAAAAGATTCTGTGACAGTACCTATACCTGTATATCTCTATACCTGTATATTCTTAAAAGTTGGTTATTTTTAATTTAAACTTTTTTTTGGGCAAATCCAGTAGGTTAAAAATTATGAATGGCATTGAAATTGAGCATTATTTTCTATAATGAGTAGATATGTGTATGTATACATATGTATTTTCTATTCCCTCGTCTACTACCTATTTGTGAACTTTGGCTTTTCTATTAAATTATTGCTTTTTAAATATATAAACCTTTTTTCTATGAAAGGGATAATAATCTTTTGCCCATCATATAAGCTACTAATACATAATCGTCATTTAAAAATTAGTTATGATATATTTCATCTTTGAGATTTTTTCCCATTTATTCAAATGTCAATATTTTCTTTTAATGTTTTCTGAATCTTATGAGTATCTTAAAAAGTATTCCCTTTTGCTTAGCCCCCCAACCTAATCTATATTTTATTTAACTCCTTTATAGTTTACTTTTTCAGTTTTAGGTCTTACATCAATTTGAAATGTATGTTTAATTACTGTATGAATTAGGTAGTTTTCATATTAAGTCTTTGTGTATGAGTTTAAAAGCTTGAGCTATGATGCTCCATTCATCTCTGTACTTGTGTCCCTCCTAGTACCATACTGTTTTAGTTACCAAATCTTTATTTTTTAACCAGCAGAGAAAGTAATCTCATATTATTCCTTTTTCCAAACTTACCTTTGCAATTCTTCTGTATTTACTCTCTAGAAAAACATAAGAATCTATTTGTCAGGTTTCTGTATTTTGTTTTAAAGTAAAACAAATATGTAAAACCACAAAAAATATATGTAGCTTCATGAATTAATGTAATGTGAACACCCTTTTAGCCACTACCTGAGTAGGAAATAAAATTTTGTCTGCCATCCTAGAGTCTATCCACGTGCCCTATCCGAATCCCAATTGCCCCAATAGAAACCACTACCTTTACTTTTATACTTACCACTCCCTTGAGTTTCTTCATTAGTTTATCACCTGTGCACACCAGGGTGCTAAACTGAAAGAAACTCAAGGGAGTGATAGGTATAAAAAGGAAGACCGTACAGAGGTTTAATTATTTCTTGTAATTTACCAGTTTCCAAGGTACAGAATTGATTTCCGATCATCTTGCAGAGACCTATTGGCCTTTTTCCTGATCATTGTGAACTCATAGATTTAAATGTGTTGTGATATGTTTCAGTCTCTTGGCATTATTTTTTTCCTGAAGCATAAGTTGTCTAATTTTTGCCTGGTGGGAAACTCTTCCATTTGACTCATGAGTGTTTTGACAGGATTCTGGTAGCTTTTGATTGCTTCCTTTCTCTACTCTCTGCCTGGTTTGACAAGAATTTCTGGCTTTATCTTGCATATTTCCCATGTCAGTCCTCAGTCTTTTTTCCAAGAAATCAAACTCTGGATTATTCAGTGGAAAGTTGGATTTTGAGTTTAAGATCTGGATATTAGGGATGCCCGTTTATGTTGGTCTAGTCATTGTTTCTTGGCATTTTAATAAAATTAAGTTTGTAGGCAGAGGTGAAAAGCACACAGAAATAATATATCTTTGAATATATACATATCCAAAAATAATATATGAGTATATATAGATATTTTTCAATAAATGTAAGTACTATGGGTTTTTTAATGTAACCTCTTCTCAAGGACATTGGAGATTGTAGAATTAAAATTATGCCATAATTTCTTATTTCTTTATCCTGGATTATACATACAGAAGCCTTAAAATGACATTACTAATACGACAATTATCAATATGAGCATGGAACACAGTTAATGTAATTTTTGTACATGTTATTCACATTCCTTGCTCATTTCATTTTTTAGTGGTTGAATTATAAGGTCTGAGTATATAAAAGTTACCTTTTAGTTTAATTCATTTAGTTTTAGTTCCCAATGTAATTATAAATGTAATGCTCAGTCATCAGTGCTTATGTTGATATTTCTGTAGTCATTTTGGTTGCCAGAATTCTTTCCTTAGTAGTTTCCTTAGAAAGTTCTCATGAGAGTATTCCTGAATTCTTGAACATCTGTAATAGTTTGCCTTATGCCCTTTATATTTGGAAATTAGTTTTGCTGCATATGAAGTACTTGAGACACATTCTGTCATTGAGATTGAGAATAATAAAATATATTATTCCATTTTTTTCTGGCATAGACATTGCTATCAAAGTCTGATGATAATCTAATTTTATTTTTCTTATAAGTGTTTTTAAAAAAATGCCCAAACATATTTTTTCCCTTTAAAGTTCAGTAATTTTTTAGAGTATAACTTAGTGATAGTAGTTCCGAGTCTTTAAGGTACATGAGTGCTCTTATAATATGCAGTTTCAAATCTGGAACTTAGGAAAGTTTTCTTGCATATTAGTTTTTTGTATTTGTTTTATCCACTTGCTCGGTTTTGTTGTTGTTGTTGTTTTTAATTTCAGGGACTCCTATGATCTATATCCAAGACAATATCTTCAGTATTTTTATCTCTTCAATATTTGTCATGTCCTTCCTTCTAAGCCATTTTTTTGTCTTTTCTTTTTCAAAAACTTCTAAGGTATAATTTACATAAAGTAAAATTCACCCATTTTAGTGTACTGTCCTTTGGATTTGAGGAAAGTCAGTAAATGGAAATGGAAATGTGGTGTAAATGTCATCACAACCAAGATATAGAAAGAGCTCCAGCACTCCTATCCCCCAGATTTCTCTGTACTCCTTTGTAGTTGAGAATTTTCCCCACACCAATCCCTGGAACCACTGACATATTTCTGTCTCTATAGTTTTGCATTTACAAGAATGTCATATAAATGGAATCATATAGTGCATATCTTTTTGAGTCTGAGTTATTTCATTTAGTGAAATACATTTAAGAGGCATGGATGTTGTTTCATTTATCATAGTCTGTTCTTTTATTGCTGATTACTGAGTAATATTCTAGCATGTGAATGTACCAGTGATTCTTCATTTCTCAGTTGAGAGACATTTGGGTTGTTTCTAGTTTTAGGTAATTATGAATAAACCTATAATAATTTGTGTATGAGATTTTTGTGTGAACTAAGTTTTCATTTCACTTGAGTAAATACATAGGCATGGGATTGGTGGTTGCTATGGTCATATGTGTTGAGAAAGGCTTCTGCATCTAGAAAGAATGAAGCTGGTGTGAGGAGGGACAAAGTACTGAGTGACCTAATGGTGTTAAGTTCTTGGTCTCAATTTTCCCTAAGATCCAGGTGCTTCTTTGTTTTCCCCATAACTTGGTTATTCAGTTTTTCTTTATATTTCATAAAATAATGTCCTTTGGATAATTCATTTTTGTCCTGCTAGGCAGTTCTAAATATATTTCTGATTGTGTGCAACAACGTAAGACTTGTTTCATGGCAACCTTTTATTGAGCATTTAGAGTGAACTAGCCACTGTGCTCAATCTTTAACATGCATTTTATAATTTGTGGACTGAGGTTGTCCAGCCCATTGTACATTGGTTGCAATGAAAATTTAACTCATTGTTATGAAGGAGAGAGGAGGAAAAATGAAAATGAATATCCTCATGTGGAACTGATGTGTTTACTAAGGGGTTAGAAACATGATGTTAGGCATTGCCAATGTATTTATTATTTTGGAGAAATGCACTTTTGATTACAAGTAACTTTATTATTGTTTAGTACAGGCACTTTAATGTTGACGAGTCACTTTGGGCAGAAGAACAAGCCACATTGCTATGAATTCACCCATAAATATGTAGATTACTTCTTTGGTGTATATATTAATAAATAAAATATTCATGAACTAAGGCCTTAAAATGAGAGATTTAACCTCATTATGGTTAAAGCACTTTGCTATTTCCATTAGTTCTAACAAAACCCAACTTTATAGTTCCCTTTGGAACAGATTTTTAAAATATAAATGAGATACTATACCCCTCAATATGGCTATGACCTTTATTGAATAACTTAAGATATTTTGATTTTTCTTCTGTTTTGGGATGAATGTTGTCCTTTCTTGAATTACTTTATAAGGACACATATGATAGGTGCTATTTCAGCAGTTCAGATGCTATGTGTTTCTGGAGTCGAGAAGAGGGAGAGGTCAGTTTCTGGGTGGGAGGCTCAGGGAAGGCTTTGTGGAGAAGGTGATAGTGGAATGGGGCCTTGTAGGTTATTTGTGTTCAGGGATCACTTGCACCAAAAGGAATACCTTTATTTAATCTGTATGTAATATAGTAAATTGCTGTTCTGGTAAAAGATTCACTTAAAAAATGTAATTAAATTTCTTTTTTCACAGTATTTTGAACATACTGTTAAAATAATTAAGTCAACATTGCTGGATTCTTGACTAATTATTAAAAGAAAGTCATGCTCTCTTTGATCCTATTTCCTAGAATAAGATTATACTCTTACCTAATTCATGGTGGAATTTTTTATATTTAGCAATAATTCTATATTGCATCATTGTAGTTGATTGACATGAGTTCCAGCAAGAGAGTTATTTTTAAATTTTCATGATCTCCTGGAAAAATAATAGGTCATTAAAAATGAACATTATTTATTCAGTAGAGATCAAAAGAATCAATGTGGTCACTCAGTAAAATAAACTTTTGGACTTAAAAATGACTCAAGTGGATTTTTAGAGTAATAAAACAATCCAGAATGCAATAAAAGCACACTTCAAAACAGGAAAAATCATCATGACATTTAGAAGCAATAGAAAAAATAATATATAACCTATTTGTAATTGATTGTAGTAGGACCTCTGACATTTCTGTGTACTAAGGGTCTTGTTCATGGAGCCTAATAAACAGGGAAGTGTTGCTGATTATTTATGAAACATTTAAGAAATAATGGTTCGTATTTGGCATAAATTCTGAATTAATGTCTTGAATGCTTGTATGCTATATAGTATTATCAGCCTAATATGCTGATATACAGGGATCACTATAGACACTTGTGTAGAAAAGTTTTCTTAGTATTTACAAAGTGTTGAAAGATTTGATTGCCTTAACCAGAAACTGCAGACATTTGCTATAATGTTTGTGTGTCCCATAGTAAATGTGGTGTTTTGTATGTGGTACATGTTAAGCATCACACAAATGAATTTAATCCATTATGCAAATTTTATTTAGTAATACAATAGACTACATGCTTTGAAATGCTTGTGTTGTCATTGGTTGATTCCATTAATCTTAAGATAACATCAATGGGGCATTTGGTGGCCCCAGGCTCTGGGTACGTGAACCTCTTTTACTTTATCAAACCCGCAATATGGGTTCCAATTTTTATTTTTATTTTTTCAAAGATTTTATTTATTTACTTATTTGAGAGAGAGAAAGAGAGAGTCCTAGCAGTGGAGACTGGGGTGAGGGGCAGAAGGAGAAGCAGACTCCCTGCCAAGCAGGGAGCCTGACTTGGGACTTGATCAGTACCGGGGCCCTGGGATCATGCCCTGAACTTAAGGCAGATGCTTAACAGACTGAGCCATCCAGGTGCCCAAGTTCCAGCTCTTATATATGCCATGCCAATAAAAAGTTTGGGAAGCCCTGAAAGTAACATTTATTGATCAGTCATTATGTTAAAGATATTGGCCTCAGAACTAAGTGATTTAAAAACAACAAAATATCTTATGCTTTTAGAAGTATTTAAAATCTAATGTAAGAGGAATATGTAATGAATAAAAAACCCCACGATTTGTTATTTCTTTTTTAATCAACTTAACATGTATTCCAAGTCCCCATTTCCACTATAATGTGAATCAATCTTGCCAAATCAAGGTAACTTCCAATCTAAAGCTGTATCTTTTGGATAAACTCCGGCAACTTTAAGTTTCCTTTCCTGCTTCTCTTCTTCAGAAGGATCTAGGTTCTTAGACGCTTGCATGTTTTCATGACATTGAAGGGAGGTGGTAGGTCTGGGGTTCCTATCTGCTGTGTTCTGTGTCAGCGGGATGCAGTGAGCATTCTGGGACGTTCATTCTGTGCTGTAAGCCTCCCCACTCTCACCGTACTTTTTATTCCCTTATTCTTCAGGGACACTATATCTTAATTTTCATTTATTTCTTTCCCTTACTTGGGCAAGAGAGTCTTTTCTGATTCTGTCCATATCCGACAGGATTCAAGGAAAAATGGTGGAGTGGGCACGAATCTCAAGGTACTTCTCTGTCTATGCCTGTCCTGTTGTAATTTATGCTCAAAAGTGGTGGCTCCTTGTTGGCGAGCATCACACCACTAGGCTTCCTGTCTCCAAAATCCACACAAGAAGTGGAGTTTTTTGTTTTTTGTTTTTTTCCTGCCTTCATATTCTCGTGTAAGTTTTGGTGGTTTCTATTGACCCCGTTTCTCTGGGTTTCAAGCCGTCAATGGGAAGAAATTCTGGTACAACAGTTGAGCAGTTGCGCATAGCTTCCCTCCTCTGGTCCTCTCCAAGTTCAATCTCCCACGTCACCCATGAACACACGAAGGTTCTGGACAACTGGACTTACATAAGCATATTTCTCCTCTACCCTAATGTGCGTTGTAATCTAGACTAGTATTCTTCAAATTTCTTTTTGATAGAAATTGAGGTACATTTTGGGAGAGGTACATTTTCATATCAACTCCCCAAATCACACACTTACCTTAGTCTTACTAACTGCAATGTACTCTGTTCTAATTCACTGGAATTAGACAAACAAAACAGTGCAGTCTAGACCCAGGAAATTGCTTTTGTGACTTACGTGTGGGCCCTGAACACCAGTTTGAGAAGCAATGCTATAACCCTTTGCTCTGAGATCCTTCTTACTCCCGATAAACAAAACCAGATATTTAGAATTCTAGTAGACATCTTCTCTTTTCAAGTGGGTGGGTCTTGCAAATAGAAAGAGTTTTGACCTTCAGACCAGTACCTATGCTATATGCTCTAAAAATCCATTTGAATTATTTGTTTTGGTCTATACCCTACTCTCCTCCTTTGGCAGGGAATATCCCTGGATATATGAGCAGACAACAGTAAGAAAAATGAGGGAAACCTACAGATTTTATCCTGCTGCATATAAATCGGACAGAGAAGTACAGAATTTTAAATTTCCAAAGAAATTTAGGGTAATTTTCCCAGACAAGGAGTTCACAGAGGACACTTATTCAGGGGGATTATCTGACTTGTCCAAGGTCACAGAGCTTGTTAGAGACACAACTTAAAGGCTTCGCTGTTGACTGTCACATGATCAAATTTTTTTACCTAACACTATTTGGTCTTTTCTTAAAATTAGAAAATTGGTCAATTGTAAGATAATACAAAGTGCTGACATGGAGTGGGGGCTGATTTGCCTCACATACTTACTAATTGTTAGGGCTTTTTTTTCTTCCTGACCTTAATGGGTCTGAGATTGAAATATTCATTGTGTCTGATGCAGTTCCGAATTTTATATATTCCCTGTCTCTTTTTGTTTTTTCCATCATACTTAGTGTGCTGAGGGAAAAGTGAATATTGCATTTACTTTTGTGGGATCACTATTAAGCCTTGGTGTTAGAGAGCCTGACAACTCATGTACCATAAGACAAACGTTTGTGGCTTAAACTGGTAGTCACTTTATTCTTTGGCTGATTTACCTGGTAATATAGAACCATCTTCCCTTTCAACTCTTCTTAGAGAAAACATATTTCATACACTGACATGCAGATATCTGGACAGTTTTGATGGTCTACATCAGGGATCAGCAAAAAGACGTTTATTTAACAAAATATATGTCTAAAAAGAAACATGTCAACAACTCTTTTAGAAAGTGCTTTATCAGTGTGTCAAAGATCTTTGAAATACATATCAGTGTTTATCTCAGAGTTGTGTCTGATCACAAAATACTATGTTGAATACAACTTAAATATCAGCAGTGTGATATGATTAAGTAGATTATGGTACTTCTGCAAAATAAATTATTATATAACCCTGAAGTATGATATTGATGAACTGTGTCCATGTCTATGGGAAATGTTTTGTGTTTTTAGTTTTACAAAGGACATATAAAATTGCATCCTCAGTTTGAGATTAACTATGTAAACACAATCATATGGGAAAAGATTAGAAGAAAATAGATTAAGATAAAATAATGATTATCTTTGGGAGATGGAATTACAGTGGTTGTACTTTTTCTTTTCCCTTCCAAATCTTAATTATTTTCTTCAAAATGTGTAGTGTAGTATGCACATGTGTAGTATGCACTACACATACGTAGGGGAAAAAAAGTTTAAAAAAGGTATTTTAAGAATATGTAGTATCAGTTTAAAAATTTGGAAGCAGGAAAAAAAATCTCAGGTTTGGGGTTTTTACAGATTTTAGGTTGTATTTGATTATAGTGTTCAAAAAAGCTTTGTGAGTTGGACTATAGCAGAATTTTTCGCATGGAGTATCCTGAGATGTAATATTAGTGAATCGCAGCCACTATTAGTAATGTGGAATATGAAGAAAGAATACGTCGAATGGAAAGAACATGAATCTTTAAACAACAGGTGGAGTTATTATTTAGCATTTTGAGTGGGCCAGGGTATTTGTTTATCTCCTGCTGCTGTTTATAATTCAGCACTGTTGTTATTTGATCCAGAATAGAGGAGCACGTTGAAAAGAGAAGAAGAAATGAATAGCTCCTCCACATTCTCTCTGAGGAAGGTTACCTGCAATCAATCCTGCCCGAATGAGCAGCAGCTACAAATGGGTGTGCTCTCTTGAATTCACTGGCTGTACCCACAGTCCACGCTGCAGTAGTTGAAGCAATCTTCCTTTGAAGATATTGATTTCCTATGGAATTGTCATTTGAAATGATGGATCTACAGTTGGGTTGGGACCTGGAGGAAAGATGGTTGTGTTTGTGTTGCAGGCGTGAATCTCGACAGGCTTTGTCCTTCACACAAAGGACGAAAAGAAAGGAAAGAAATTACTAGAGTTGGGAGAAAGATGAAGGAAAATACATACTTTAATCAGTTTCCGGTTTGGGGGCCCATTTCTAATACTTAGGACAAGGTTATTTATGGGCCTATCATTTCACAGCAGTTGATTTTTTTTTTATTATTCCTAAAACGAAAGTATTAAGACTTATGGTTATGTACTTTACAACAGAAATACAGAAGGTTTTCTGTTTTGGCTAGAGTATTCATGCTCACAATTGTCTATTTCTCAGAGGTGGTCTGAAGGCTGATCTTTGGGTCAAAGTGATAACAGTCCTTTTCCCAGGATTAGATTTCCTGGAGCCTTGGAGCCTTCCCTTCAGAAGGACTTGATTCTTGATTGTTTCTATCCTAAAATATTGGACATTACTCCTTTCTTTCCACTCTCCCTTCTCTTATCTTCTATTAGATAATACAAATTTCACATAATATAGATCATCTTTTTCTGTAACATATCTTTCCTTTTTTTTTTTGCCATATTTTGAGGCAAGTTATTCTAGCCTTTCTTTTCTTCCTCTTGTCATTTGTTTTTCCCGTTTCTCTACTTTTTACCTCAGAAACTACCAATATTGGGTTGGGGTTCGTTAATCAGACTGATTATTTGCTTGACATATATTCTTTTCATATTATTCTAAATAGGCCCAAGGATATTAATATACCATTTTGTTTTTTCATTTTTAGAGAACAGTCTATGATGCAAAGTATGTATGTGAGATTCTTAGAGTGTGTGATATCCAAAAACATTAAGTTCCTACAGCAATTAATGAATACCTATCATCAATGAATGCAGCATTCTTCATAAATAAATTTCATAACAACAAAAATGTGCTTTATTATCAGCCTATATTTTTAAACCATTTTCTAACAGAAAAGTTTCTATAAAACCCATTTTTCTACCTACATCAATTTTAATAAAATTAGATCACTTGCAGGTGTTAGAGCATCTTCAGTATATACTGTATAACTTGGTACTTTTTGGAGTTTTGGGGTCATTGAGTCATTATGTCCTTAGGCTAAATGACCACTATGATTCTTTGTTACTGCATTTAATATATGTATATATACTGATTTTTTGGATATTGCATTATATATGTCTTTAAGCAGCTTTTTTGGCTGTCCGAAACATGTGCTTTCCCTCTTCTTTAATTTTCTGCTTTTAATCTGCTATGTACTAAAAAAATTGTATCTATACTAAGCAGAATTCTGTCTGAAGTAGGAATAAGTAGTAACTGGGTAATATTTAAAAACACAAATTTTGTAATATCAGAGTTGAGCTTTTGGTTCAGCTTTTGACCTCTATTTTTTTGCTGCCTTGAGCCCTTTGATAACACACTTGATTTTCTGATTCTTATTAGGATTGCAGAAATTTGAAGTTGTTGGGCAAGTGTGATAGTGAAATATGTGACTATATCTAAGCAATGCCCATATTAATAGGTAGATCAACTCTCAGAATGTTATGAGGATTAAATGTATCCTATATATGAGCATTTGATACATGACAGTCACTAATGTGTGTGTGAGTGAGAGAGAGTGAGAGAGAGAGGGAAAGAAAGGGAGATGGAGAGAGGTAGGAGTGGGAGGGAGAATCCAAACCCATCTTTCAGGAAAGAATCGACTGTGAGAGGTGGCTTAAAACTTTCGTAGCCATCTCTAGCATATTTCATTGATCTGAACCACAATTTTCAGCACTATTGTCAGGCAAACAGCAATGTCAACTTCATCTTTGTTTTGTTTAGGACACATTCCCTGTATTTCTTCTATTTAGAGAATCTATTTAGTTTGGGGAATGGACTAGGATTTGTATATGTGAATTAATTTAAGGTGAAAAAGAGTATGAGGACATCCAAGTGGAGCACTGATTCATCTGATTTTAGTATTCGAATGAATTTATTTCACACCAAAAAAAAAAATGGAAAGCCCACTTGGTAGATGCTTGGTGATGATCACGTGTCATTATAGCACTGGCTTATTGCCGAATAATTAAAAACACACTTCCAAACTAGAGAAACTCTTCCAATTTGGACATAAACATGTACTAGGATTCAAATACCATTTTAGGTTTCCGTGAATGAAACCTTAATTAATCAAAATCAGTACTTTAGGACTCAAATAGATTTCAATAATTAAATAATTTCTATTCTATCATGGTAAAATAAAATAGCCTAATATTTTTAAAAGATTCTTCATTTTCAACAACAACAACAAAATTGTGTATTTTCTAGGAAACTCTCATATAGCCAGGGTTCATCCTCCATTTCTAGCAAGATATTGTTAATTGAGTTTTTCTTGTAACAATTAAGGAAGAAATTTTTGCTCCTTCAGGACAGTGGGATATATGCATTTTTTAAATTCCTACAAATAAAATTCTGATTAGATGTATTTATAAAGATTATCTGATATGGATTTTTAATATAAAGATTTTTATATTAGCATGTGCATTATTAATGGGAACAATGTCATTTGAATAACCGTTTTATTCAGATTCTCACATTTATTTTAACAAAGTAAAGTGTTAAATAAAACTAGTTCAGTGAAACAGCCTAAGTTATGTTGCTGGATGTTTATGGTAAATATGTACCATTTCTCACTCATCTTTGTTTAGACAAACATTCATTTCTGACATTTACTATCTTATTTACCAGTCAGTGCTATTTATATTAGTAGGCAATACTCTTTCCTATTTAACTTTGGTATGATCACTATGCAAGTATAATTTTGAGCTCAGCCACCTGTTTATACTTTCTGTCATATGGAAAAACAAAATCCTTTCTAGAGTAAGTATTTAAAAGGAGGGAGGCAATGGTGTGAGTGAGACATTTGGCAATCCTAACCCTAAAGTAGCCTTAAATTACATTTTTAAAAACTGTTAGCTGCATTAATTCCTGAGGATGCTTATTGGTAGGCAGTATAATTGAGATGCTGGTGAGAATGAATGGAGTAGCAGGACCATTATTGATAACACTTGGATCTAAGCTTTTAGCTTATAAATATTGAAAATGTGTTAACATGTATTGATGTTTGGTCATGAACCCAGGGGCAGTGAAATACATAAACAAGGCACTGAATACATAATAAATGAAGGAGCCACAATTCTGTTGTTACACTGATGGTGTACTTTTCACATGCATTTTTTTTTAAACGTGGAGAATATTCTTTCTTGTCAAATATTTGGAAAGGACCTGTGAAATCTTCTAGTGCATAGGTTTGCCAAATTTCAGCAGTTTATAGAAAAATCTCCGATTAAGTTTCACAGTGAGTGTGGTGTACTAGGGATTCTAGAGATCAGAGTTTAATCCTATTACAGTGTTGTTTTCCACCTTAACACTAGGAATCTATTTTGGACACTGATTTCAATGAGTTATTATTAGGTGAATGTCATTTTACTGAGTGATCTAAAACTGAATGAAATCCCCCAGTCAAATCTTTTGCCTTGTATACACCAGTAAATGATGTATGAAAAGAATAATTTACTTTGATAATACAGAATTTGACGTGGTAGGCTCTGCTATAAAAAAAGGAATTCTCTTTTCCTGAATTAGGGGTAATCAGAAAATATAAAGAGAGATGGAATTCTGCTGAGCAAAAGTAGTTACTATATTTTTGTTAATGAAAAACATTTATTTCTGAAAAAACATTTTTTTAAGGTGGGCTGAAGGAAAAGCTATTAGATTTTAGGTAGTAGAAAGAGAGTTTTGACCAAGGTTTTGTTTTCCTATCATTGAAAAGTGTTTTCTTAGTATGAGTTTCTAACAGTATGGGTAATCAGAATTGGAAAAGAAAAGACTAGTCTTATAGGATGTCAGGAAAGGACATGAGCAAGCATTAGATTAAATGAATGCACACAAAAAAGACCCCTAATGGTATGAATACCCAGCTTGTCACAAAAACGCTTAATGATGGAGTAAAAATAAATTTGTCAGTTTTTCATATGTTGAATATTCATCATATAGTCTATGCAGCTGTATCTTAGAATGCTATTTCCTTTTTTTTAACATAAAGCAGATTACTAGTTTATTCTTAGGTACTGCATTGTGTACCTTGCATGCTTAAATTAACTGTTATAGACAGGACTTGAAATGGTATTTTGCTATTCTCAGTAGTTTTTTTTTTCTATTGTATGATCAAGTTTATGGAATATAGGCTATTTTTTTTTGAAATAGGTAAAAGATTATGTGAAAATGGGCATATTCCTGGTTGGTACACAGGTAATCTGATTTATATTTATTCAGTGTTAAATAAAACTAGCACTATATTAAATCATATATGCACATATGCATTAAGGAATGGACATGTACCTTATTATTTATTAGTAGAGGATGTGATCTTAATCATTTTTCTAGTAGGTTTCATAGGTTAATTCAAAGTCTATCATATGTTTCCGGACTCAATAACACATATAATTCAAATGTTACAAAACTGTAACTCGGAAGTAATATTTATAATATCTCATTGGTCTTTATAATCTTTATATCAAACTAATTTAAATGACAAATTTAAGATTTAAAGTAATTATGTAGATAGATATAGATATAGATATAGATATAGATATAGATATAAAATACCTGACTCCAGAAGTGAATTTAAGATGAAACTTATGAAGCTTAAGCCTCAGGTCCCCACTTGCACAGGTCCTTTTCAATTCCAGCATGTCCTCCTCCCTGGATATGAAAAGGAAGTGCAGGTCATGTTCTACGTATTAGACCTCCCACTGTGGGTAGTAGTGGGTCACCAGCATCTCCATGTCTACCCACGTCCTCTATGAAAATTTACCTGGTAGAACTCATTGTTCATCCAGACCCTACCACTGTTTATCCGGAGGATCTGAACAAATAGTATTCTTTCCTTGTGTGGATCAGAGGGCTCTGAAGGTCCTGATTTGTTACCATTTGTGCCCTCTTCCAACAAGGACCAGTTCACAAGGGGATGGAAGGACCTAGTTAGGTCCATGGGGTAGGTCTAGGGAGGACCTTGCCAAGTCCATGGGGTGAGGCATATATTACAGATCAAAGTGCTGAGATTCTTCAAGAGCTTGCCCACAGTGATCGTAAAACACCATAAAACTGTGGTTTTATAGTAAACATCAAGTAGTATAGTAAACATAAAACAACATAAAAAACATAAAACTCTCTCTGTGTTGAAGCTTGAAAAAGCCTTCTAAGCTATCAATAACACAAAACAAATTTTCATTAACCATGCTAGAGGAAATACTGAATTATCATTTTTTTGGAAAGTGATATACAAATTATTGCTAGTCAGAATGAACCCAAAATGGAGGGTAAAAGGTATTATACAAGTACTACGGAAGTGGCAATTAATAATATTGTTAAAAGTGGTAGGTTTCTTATGTTCTGGTATTTTTAAGCTTTTTAAAACTTTATAATTTATTATAAATCCTTTCCTCATTTAAATATATACTCACTTTCACAGCTACTTTTATATTCACAGTTTTATATTATTTTCTAAAAAATAGTTCTCTAGGCTACACAAAACCTGGATCCCTTCTCTGCCTGGTGCATAGTAGCTATTTAATACATTTTTATTTTATTCCCCTCTAGATCCATTAAATTTCCATTGACTGTATAAGTAATGATGACTTTATCTACTAATATTTGTTACATACAAATGCATAGTCTATCAACTATGTTACACTTACTTATTATACCATTTCAGTGGGTTGAATGACGGCCTTCAGAAAGATATGTCCATATTCTAATCCCTGAAATTTGTGAATGCTCTCTTATTTGTAGAATGGGTTTTTGCTGGCCAACAGACACATGAAAAAATGCTCCACATCACTCAGCATCAGGGAAATACAAATCAAAACCACTATGAGATACCACCTCATACCAGTCAGAATGGCTAAAATTAACACGTCAGGAAATGACAGGTGTTGGCGAGCATGTGGAGAGAGGGGAACCCTCTTACAGTCAGTGGGAATACAAGCTGGTATAGCCACTTTGGAAAACAGTATAGAGGTTCCTCAAAAAGTTGAAATTGATCTGCCCTATGACTCAGCAATTGCCCTCCTGGGTATTTACCCCAAAGATACAAATGAGGTAATCCAAAGGTTCACCTTCACCCCAATATTTATAGCAGCCATATCCACTATGGCCAAACTATGGAAAGAGCCCAGATGTCCATCAACAGATGAATTAAGATGTGGTATACATATACAATGGAATACTACTCAGCCATTAAAAAAATTGAAATCTTGCCATTTGCAATGATGTGGATGGAAAAAGAGGGTATTATGATAAGTGAAACGAACCAATCAGAGAAAGGCAATTATCATATGATCTTACTGATATATGGGATTTAAGAAACAAAACAGAGAATCATATGGGAGGAGAGGTAAAAGTATAACAAGATGAAATCAGAGAGGGAGACAAACCATAAGAGACTCTCAAACCTCTTAATCATAGGAAACAAACTGAGGGTTGCTGGAGGGGAAAGGCATAGGGAGATGGGGTAACTGGGTGATGGACATTAAGGAGGGTACATGATGTAATGAATACTGGGAATTATATAAGACTGATTAATCACTGAACTATACATCTAAAACTAATAATATATGTGAATTAATTGATTTTAAATAAAGAGTAATAATAAAATGGTTTTTTGCAACTGAAATTAAGTTGAAGATCTTGAGATAAGGAAGTCATCCTTCATTTTCCAGATAGGCCCTAAATTTAGTGACAAGAAACAGAGAGGACAGACAAAAGAGGAGGCGGCAATGTGACCATGGAGGTAGAACACAGAGGAGGTGGTACACGAGTGATGGGTACACGAGTCAAGGAATGACAAAAGTTACCTAAAGTTAGAAGAGACAAAGAACATAATCTGCCCTAGAGCCTTCAGGAGAGTGGCCCTTCTGACGTTTTGGTTTTGAATTTCTAGTCCCCAGACTTGTGAGAGAATAAACTTATGTTTAAGCCACCTAGTTTGTGATAATTTGTTACAGCAGCCACAGAAAATGAATACATCATTCATTTTACCACAAACATTTTCCAATGCTATCATCAATGCACATTTTATTGTAGTAAACAGATGACAAGAAATTAGGTGAAGAAGGTGGTATTGGAGGCTGGGAGGGAGAAATAGAACAAATTTTGAAGACCGAGCAAAATCAGGAATTTATATTCATGAAACAGGCAATTCTGCTTTTTCCTTCTCCTGTTGCATTCTTTCTGATATCATGGTTTATTTTTTCTATATATATTGGGGAAATGGTTAAAGAAGACTCTATTAAGACTTCGTGAATTAGAAAAGAGCCCAAGGATCACAGTGGTGATTCAGGACCAGAGTCAAAAGACAAGTAAAGAAGACATAGTTACAAATTTTATGAAACTTCCCAGTTGCACAAGAAGGCACACTGTGTTTTAGCCATATGAACAATCACCTAAAATACATCCTTTTCATATATACAGGCTCAAAAATGTATCTCTACCCCAGGAGGTTGTGAATTATCCCATGTGCCCTAGGTGTGACCTATTAATGGTGCTGTTTCCTGATTATATGAAGATCTTGTTTTTATTCTTTTATAATATATTTTAAAAAGTATCCACTTAAGTAAACTGACTTCAGTATGTTTTTGCTTCTTTAGTTGTACAGTTGTTTTCATGTAAATATACGTAAGATATAAATACTCATAAGCTAATAAGTGTACAAGTTTTTTTCATTAAATAGGAAGAGTGATCTAGACTTAAGATTTGAATTGATGTGACTGTTAGAAAAAATGTATTACTCATTTGAATGCATGTTAGGAAATATACTGAACTAATATATGTAGAAAGATTATTTCAGTTTCATCCAAGAAAGTAATTTAACCATTTATATTTAATAATGACTTCCTATTTTGATGTGTCTATATATTGAATTTTTATATGTCATCTTTGGAAGGTATAGTCATTTTTCTTAAAAATTGATGAGGAACTCATGAATTGTATCCACTGATGGACTCATTGTTCTTTGTAAGATAGAAATGAGAAGGAATGCTTTGTTTATCTTGTTTTGTATTAAAGGACATTTTTTCTTTTAAAAAAGATTTTATTTATTTGATAGGGAGGGAGAGAGAGAAAGCGCACAAGCAGGGGGAGTAGCACAGGGAGAGGGAGAAGCAGGCTCTCTGCTGAGCAGGGACCCTGATGCGGGGCTCGATCCCAGGACACTGGAACTGTGACCTGAGCCAAAGGCAGACACTTAACCCACTGAACCACCTAGGTACCCCAGAGGACATTTTTTCTAAGAGAAATTTAATGTATTTATCAGTATTGGCCCAGATTCCATTAGACAGACAGGTGGGAGATAACAGGTTCTCTTATTTTTTTATTTTTTGAAGTCTATTTTTTAAAAAGATTTTATTTATTTATTTGACAGACAGAGATCACATGTAGGCAGAGAGGCAGGCAGAGAGAGGAGGAAACAGGCTCCCTGCCAAGCAGAGAGCCAGATGCGGGGCTCGATCCCAGGACCCTGAGATCATGACCTGAGCTGAAGGCAGAGGCTTTAACCCACTGAGCCACCCAGGTGCCCCTTTGAAGTCTATTTTATCTAAGTTTGGCTATCTTCTCTAAAAATTTTAATTATTTATTATTCTTATTATCCTCATTATTTTGGTTTTTATTTTAATTCCAGTTAGTTAGCATACAGAATAATATTAGTTTCTGATGTACAATGTAGTGATTGAGCACTTCCATATAACACCCAGTGCTCATCAGGCTGGCTTAGTTGGTAGAGCTTGTGACTCTTGATCTCAGGGTTGTGAGTTTAGACCCCACACTGGGCATAGAGCTTATGTAAAAAAAAGAGGGTTCTCTTCTTTTAGACAAATCTCCTATGTTGCCCCTACCTGATCTATCCTCTGAATCCAATTCTATATATAAAAAATATAAATTGCTTCTCATTGTCCTCGGTAAATTTGAGTTGTTTAGCATTCACAAACAAGCCCTTTTTAGTTAAATGACTTCGTCTCCCACAATTGCCTCCGCTCTTCATCCTCTATCATTTTATATTGCAATTATGCTGTACTACTAGGCCATATTATTCTATGCCTTTGTACATTTTTACAAGCATGGTGGGGTTCTAAGTGAGATGCAAACAACAGGTAATTTGTCTGGAAAACTGGTGGGGTGGGCACTTTTCCTTCATTGACAGAACTTTTAGAAGAGCTTATTCTGAGACAAAAAGAAGGATGAGTGTGTTGTAATAAGTGAACCTTGGCTGCAGAAGGGCAGAGCCAACCTCAAGTTCAACATGTTCCTCATCATTTGTTTAGCTTCCTGTTGCGCACATGTCTGAATCCTATGGAGACCAAGTAGGAAAGAGATGTAGAAAATCATAAAAAATGTTAAAGGTAGGTGGGGGGGGTGGGTGAAACAGAGGATAGGGATTAAAAAGAGCTCTTATGATGAAAAATAAAATGATAAAAATGGTAAAATATTTTAAAAAATCATATTTTCCCTAAAATCTATATAAAACATTTAGACCGTAGCATCCTTGGTTTTTGAATCTTCAATTTGAGTAGAATTCCTACTATGCCTTGCTGTAGAATTCCCTGAAATTTAGATTATACGAAGATCCAGTGATGGCCCCCAGAGAGCTGTGGTTTCCTGTGATATGATAGTCCCTTCATCTGTTGATGCCAAGGAGATGCTCCTGGAAATATTCTTTATCATAGGTCTGTATAAGGCACTTTGTTCTCAGAAATATTTGATTATTGTGGTACTGGCATTGGAATTACTAGGAACTATACATTTTGAGTTAATAGATCGAGAAAAGTTGGAAATGTTTGGAAGTTTGAAAGTTCCAAACTTAATTATTTGGTGTCCTAGAGTCTTGCTAATTAAATGAATCTCATCAGATGTGCTTATTTATGTTATTATATTAGTGTCTGGAAATGGCTAAAATAATGTTCCTTCTACTACTATTTAAATATCAAACCGAAAATTATACAGAAATTAAATTCTTTAATTCAAAGACTTAACTCTATTATGGTGGGATTTTAGTGCCTGTGGCAGGGTTGCAGACCTGATTTTTGATGAGATGTTTTTCAGGTGTTATCCTAAATCACACCTCCTAACTTCCTACCTCGTCATTCCTTCCAGAACTGCCTCCAAATAACTAAATTGCTGTGGGCCCTAAGGATACTCCAAGATAGCTGATGGCTCTCTGGGGAGAGGGCCATATGCTCCATTTTTGACTCCTAACTCACTTCACTACTCCCATCTACACATGAGAATCCTCACATTTATTATGGAATATGCTGAATAGGAAAAGATCAGTTGTGATGGTTGCTGGAAAAGCCAGTTCAAAGCAGTCATTAAGAAAGATCTGCTCTTTATCTTCTTTTTTGTTTTGCTTTATGTTTTTTGTTTTTGCCTTAAGAAATACTGAACTAGAGTTGGGGAAACAGTCTTGGCATATTAACATTGTGGGTTGAGACCTACTGGTTTCATGCAGGATTCAGATTTGTACATTGAAAGAAGCAATTGGTCCAAAAGAACTTGAGAAACCTGAAACAGTTATTACATCCCATTCAGGAATAATATCATTAGCTAACTTATTAATTAATGGGAATTTTAAAAATCCAAATTTTTCTCTGTTAAACCTTGATTAAATTGAATAAACAAGCATAATCTTAACCCTTGACCCATGTGAATGGAGGAGAGCTTAGATAGTGTCAAATGAACTGGGGACAAGAATGACCACCCAGGGTTGTGAGCATCCCTGTAGACAGACCCCATTGTTGGGATCTCCTTCCCCTCAGTCTGTGTAGAGCTCTGATGAGGACCAAAGTGGACCTCAACATTCTGTTATGCCTGAGATACTGCCGGTCAGACTTCCTTCCTCTTTAGTATATTTTTGTGGCCCCAGTTTCTATATTTTTATGTAGATTCCAACAGCTGGGTTCATGAAAAACTGTATTCTTTCTGTTTTAATGGCATTCAAGTGTTTCCCTCTTTGAAACTGCCTGATCAAATTTTATTACTCCATATATGAAGCAGTTGGAGAAGTTAAGCAGCTTTCTGTTCACATAGGTTACTAAGACCAGAAGCCAGGTAATGACTGAGACAGACCAGAACCAAGACTTTTGTCTGCCTCTCAGTCCATTCAGATTTTTTTTTCACATTATGTATTTTTTGACTAAAACACAGAATAAGTAGCTCCTTTTCTATCTGAGAATGCAAAAATGGCTGAGGTGCTCTTGAAAATAATTAGAGTTTACTGCACCAGCCAATGGAAAAACAAAGCTAAGTCTAATCACTTATTTTTAAGTATTTATTAAATGGATTCTTGGTGTGGGCATTGAAAAATAGAAAACCTTAATGAAGACCATACTATATACATGGCATATTATATATTTATTTGGAAAAGGAAACAATGAAATTATTTACAAAGCACATAATGGTTATACTTACTTAGCTGCAATTTGGGAATTTGAGAGCACTTAAAATTTTTTTCACAAATATTAAATAGGAATCTACAAAGTGTCAGGCACTGTGTGAAGTGCTTAGGTTGTAATGATAGCAGTTTGGACATGTCTCCTGCCTCCATTGTGCATACTGTCCAGAGGGCAATATGGACAAGTAAGTGGGTAAGTAAGATGCAGTGTGAAAATGAGCATCAGAGGGGAAGTAAAAGACATGTGAGTACTTAGCAGGGGCACCATATCTAGACATGGGGAGTAGGAGAAGTTTCGCCAGTAGTAGTGACATGTAAGCTGGATCAAGGATGAAGTCAGGGATGAAGAGAAGTAAACCAGGTGAAAATAGGAGTTAGATGGGATTGTAGATAGAGGCGCAGAATGTGGAAAGTTTCCAAATTAAAAGAGCAAATAATTTTTTTTTTCAGGAACCAAGAGAAGTTTAGAATCATTGAAGTATGCCAGCTACAAATTTTCCTGTGGTTATTTCAATGGTAAATAGACAATGTTACTATTTTTCCTCAGGGCACAGATTATTTGGCAAATGAATACCTTTTCTAGACCTGGACATTTAGGAATTTTTTTCCTTTTTTTTTTTTGACTACTTTTTCTTTCTTTCTTTCCTTTTTCTTTTTAAATTTTATTTATTTATGGGCGAGACAGAGAGTGGGCAAGCTGCAGGGAGGGCCAGAGGGAGAGGGAAAAGCAGGCTCTCCACTGAGCAAGAGGGCTGTATCCCTCGGTTCTCGGGATTATGACTTGAGATGAAGGCAGATACGCTTAACCAACTGAGCCATCCAGGTGCCCATCCTTTTTATTTTCTGAAGAAGGGACAGAATGATAATCTCCAAACGTAGTGGATGTTTATTATCTCTGCCTCATGTGTATGACTGTGTGTGGGAGTGTTGCCCATTGGAGTGGATACCACGCTTTTACATAACTTGTTGACCCCTGTGAATCATGACAAATAGATGCCTTCTGTTGTCACTAGCAACACAGAATACAGGCATTGTGGTCAAAAACCTTGTGTGACTTGTCATATACAATTGTTAACATCTTTCCAACTCTTGGCTCTCCTAAACTTTATTTTATATATTTTATAGCTTGTTCACATACAACACTTCAGAATCCTACCTTAACACTTGAAAGTTTCTGAGAAATTTGCCACATTGGACAGTTGTACTTGACAACTAGAAGGGGGAAAAAAAGAAGTATGAAAAATGATTGTAACTAACTTGTGCCTATCCAGAGCAAACTGGTGATGAAAAATTGTCCTCTTTATGTTTCTCTGTACTGAAACAACTTGCTCCCTTCCAGCACAGCTGATGCTTATATATTAGGTCATTCAATATTAAAATGATTATGAAGATTCTTAATGCACAAATGTGCCCTAATAATGTATAGTAATTATTAGCAATTATAATCATCATCATTATTAATGTTATTAATAGCTAAAATTTGTGTCATGTTACTACATATCAAATACTGAGCCAAGTGTTTCATGTTTATTGTTTCATTTAATCTATGTTACGTTCTTATGAAGCAGGCATTATCATTTTATTTATCCTACAGTTAAAGAAATAGATGCATAAAGAGGTTATATACTTTGCCCCAAATCACAGAACTAGTATGTGGGAGGAAGAATTTGAATCTAGGCTCTCTGACTTCAAAGCTCACTTGCATACTAGATGCTAAAGTTAGTTGCATCATAAAAGTTTGCAAAAAGAGTCAACTAGTAGCCTGCCTGAGAAACCAGTTGAGTATGGCACAAATTTAAAGGATAATTTTCTTTGGCATGATGAACTATCTTCTTATGAGTATTTTCAGGATATTTATTAGGTTAAAATTAACTTGCAGTTCTTGTGGATGCTAATAAGCTGCCCTGTTTACCTTTTAGCTGAACTTTACAAATGGTATTGTACCTTTATAACCTTGACATTTATTAAGGTTTGAAAAGTGCTGTTCACTACTTGAGAAAAGAGTAAATGTACTCTTAGAGTGCTTTGGAAAAAAAAAGTGCTGTATGTGTGAATTGTTTGAGTGGTTCTTTATGGTACACCAAGCACTTTTGTATTATTTTATTTTATTCTTATAGCTCTCCAAGAGTGGAGATATATAGAGTGGGCATTATTGCCTCCG
Source organism: Mellivora capensis (assembly GCA_004024625.1). Taxonomy (NCBI): domain Eukaryota; kingdom Metazoa; phylum Chordata; class Mammalia; order Carnivora; family Mustelidae; genus Mellivora; species Mellivora capensis. The sequence continues at coordinate 40,112 of PISX010016241.1, forward strand.
TTGTGCTGTTAAGGAAACTGATTCTCAGTGAGTTAAGGATGAGCCAGAACCAGAACATGGAACACTGCTATTTTCCCTATATGCTGCTTTTCCCTATATGCCTCAATACAATTCGGAAGAAAAATAGATTAAGGAAATGTCATAGGGAATACTATATAAGAAGATAAAGTCAGCCCCCCTTAGGGTAAACTAGAATGTGACACTGCCTCCTGACTCCTTAACATTACCAGATATGACTTGGTTAATAACCTCACTGCAGACAATGAAATTCCCAATTATCACAACTCATAAACATGGCACATAGCTTTTTTGCTGTCACCTAATATGTCATTAGAAGATGGGGGGGGTGCAGGCTTCATGGACTTTAGTTCTCCCCCTTTACCCTACAGTGATGCTACCATGGGAAGAAGACAGATATTTATAGACAGTGGCTTTATAAACCTTAGGAAAACTGAGGAAGCTCCTTCATTTTTTGTGGAGGTAACTCATTGACTGTCTTGGCAAGGATTTAAAAAGAGTTTGTTATTTTAGTAAATAGAACTAAAGTAAAATTTTCTTTTTGAGAACCCATTGTAGAAGAAAACTCCATTCCAGTAATTAGCCAGCATAGTCAATTTCTTGCTAAAATTTGTATTCAAATAATCTGTGTTGTATTTTAGAAAATGTAGCTCTTGGCCAAAATTTTCCATATTGAACTATAGAAATAAGAATGAGGTAAGTGGAAGGGTGCTTCGGTGGCTCAGTTGGTTGAGGATCCGACTCTTGATTTTTGGCTCAGGTCATGACCTCAGGGTGTGGGGGTGTGGGTGGGATGGAGTCGCCACATCAGGCTCTGTACTCACCAGGGAGTCTATTTCTCTCTTTCTCTCCTTCTGCCCCTCCCCCCTGCTTGCACACTCTCTCTCTCTCTCTCTCAAATAAATAAATCTTTTAAAAAAGTGAGTCAAGTGGCAAAATAATTGAGTTGAAAGAATAGATTTTGGTAAATAATGGGTATTGGACACAATAACACGTTTGAGAAAATCTTGTAATAGTCCCAAGGCACCAAAAATGTTAGCCTAAAGCAGGTGTCTGAAATGGCCAGTGTGCATAGCAACATGAGGGCAGGTAGGGTCAAATAGAAAAGACAAAAATCAATGTACATTATCCAATAGAAATAGCTTTTTTATTAAAATAGCGTTAGAATACTTTTACAATGATCACATGTTACAGGAACTTTGTGGTCTTCAAATGTGATGATAAAAAAATGATTTGTTTCAATTGAAGAAATACTTCATTACCAGGCAAGTACTTATAGTCAGAAGCCTGGGTAGCAAAATTGCCCATTGTATTGGCCAAAACATCTAGCTTCATGCAAGCCAGGAAGGCACTATAATGCCAAACAACTTGAAGAAAATAAAATGACACAGCGGTCAATAGGCTGATTTAAGGCTCCTTTAGAAAGAGAATTTGAGGTTTGCCCAGGGCAAGGACTTCATGACTCTGGTGAGGAGGTCCAATTCTCTGTGCCTCAGAGATATAGGTCTTAATCAAATCTGTTATACCTGGGTTTAGGCCAACTCTAGTTTATGTAGTTAACTTAAGTAATATCTATCAAGGGTCTGCCTCAAACTAGCTCTATGACCTTGGTCTAGTACTTAACCTCACTGGGCCTTTTTCTATAGCACAATCAATATACTTCCTGTTCTTTCTCAGTCCTCACAGGGATGCCTGTGAACAAAAAACATAGTAAATGTGAAGTTGTTTCGAGTTTCTCAGAGAAAAGACACATTGAACACTGGAAGTTATTGCTGTTATTAAAGTTAATGATCATTATTAGAAGTACATTGGGATGAACAACACTGCCAGTCAAGATTTGAGTAGCTCTTAGCTAACAATTGAGAGTTCAGCTTAAATGTTACGAGGGTTCTACTGGAGTAGGTACAAGGTTCAGGTATAATACTTTTTTTTTTTCTGGGAAGAGCATTGAACGATATATTTATTTAGAACCCACTAAAACATTTTCTTAGTTTTTTTTTTTAAGGATTTTATTTATTTATTTGAGAGAGAATGAGTGAGAGAGAGCATGAGAGAAGGTCAGAGGGAGAAGCGGACTCCCCAAGGAGCTGGGAGCCCGATGCGGGACTCGATCCTGGAAGTCCAGGATCATGACCTGAGCCGAAGGCAGTTTCTCAACCAACTAAGCCACCCAGGCGCCCCATTTTCTTAGTTTTTTTAAAAATTGGAATTTGAAGATGTGCAAGTATCAGAAAAAAATCTGTTTGATGAGATTTACTCATTTCAGTGATGACTGATTTGCTTTAGTTGTTTTTTGTTTTTTTTGTTTTTTCTTCCTGCTCCCTGTATACATACCCTCTCTTCCTAGCCTCCTCCACACATGACTATGAAATAATTATAAAAATCAATGCATTGAACAATCTCAGTTTACCAACATGTATACATGTAATATTCGATTTTTTCAATATCTTGTCAGCATTTTTTTCTGTTCCGCTACCCACTGATAAGACTGGGGAGTAGAGAACCTTGATCTTTATAGCATAAGTATCTCGATACATTCAGACAATTTTTTTAAATCATATTCAGTATTTATTATGGTCAATGTCTACTTTCAGTGGAGGGGTAGTCTCCCGCATTCTCTCACCTGTGTTGGTTGAAGTCTGGGATCTAGGTAAGGACTAATTGCCCATGTGAGGGACTGCATGCTCTTTGTGAGGAATCTGGGGCACTTCTCTAGTTGGCCATTGCCTCTTCTCCATCTAGCAACTGTCTGCTGATGAAATTTGATGCAGCTAGTCTCTAGTGTTGGTTCCCTGGGATGGCACTTGAGATGGTCATGGCTGGCTAGGGGCATTCTCTCTGTGGCCCCTTAACTGAGAAACAGTATGGGGATGGTGCCACTTCTTTTCCGCAGAATCGGTTTTGGATGGTCTCTGTGTGGTCTCCTGTGGTCACCACCTATCCTTGCCTGACATTGTTTTTGTAGCCTGCTCTGAGTACTCGGAAAGCCTCACATCCTCTGCCTTGGAGCTTCAGTGTGGGGAGAAATTAAAGAGAGTAAGCTTTGCCCTATTCCCGATTGTTTGCAGGTCTTGGTGCTTAGCAAACAGTGCTTGGTGCCTGTGAAAGTTCTGTCTATTTCTGCAAAGGACAGAGGAGAAAGGAGGAAGTGTAAGTGCTCTACAAATCCTTTTCTATCCATTCTCCGTGGATGCCCCTTCTCCTCTACAACTAGGCTTTTAAAATTTTACTTATTTATTTATTTTTTGTGGCAAAGTTTTGGTTTCTTTGGAAATGCCTAGTGCCAGGTAATTGGCATAAAGACTACTCCATTTCACATCCCCACATGATTCTTGAGTGGTTCTGAATCTTTTAGAAATTAGTTTGAAAGTTGTTTTTATTCGTTCTCTTTAATTAGGCAAAATAAGACATCAATATTTCATGGTAAATGAAATCTTTCTCCTATTTTAAAAGATGCCAAGAGATAAAAATCTAGGTTAATCAGTTCCAAATGTGTGTGTGTGTGTGTGTGTGTGTGTATGTTTCTTCCCACAAATCAGAAATGTTGACATTGTTTTCCTGGCTTTACTGATGTGAAAAATGAATCTCAGAGAAATTGTCACATATCTAATGAAAGGCAGAGGATATATTCAGGTCGAGATTTGGCAGACTTCAAATTCTGTATTCTTTCTGCTAGACAAAACTACCTCTTAGCCTGCCATTCCACTTGGTTGGCCAGCATTTGAACCCTATTCCTATGTAGGGGAATGAACTTTTCTTTATGCATTTGAAAGGGGCATCATCACTTCCCATTATAGAAGGTGAAAATATTAGATACTTTCTTAGCCTCCCTTTTAGCTAGGACAAGGACATGTGACCCAGGTACTTCTAGGTCAGTGGTAGTCATCCTAGAATAGGGGGTACTTTGAGGAGTTTTCTTGTCAGCGGCAGGAGTTGTCTTTTGGGTTGAACTCAGGGGGAGCGATAGCAGTGCTGCCTCTGCCTGCATCCAGTATGGAGGGCTGGCAGTGCAGATCGTGCAAGCTGCAAAGCCCCTACCTTGAGATGGCAGTCATGGGGTTCAGATCCACCCGGTCAGTGGCTGGATTGGGGGCGTTATTCTTGGCTGTATAAATGAGACTGTATGTGTCTCATTTCCCAACTTTGCCAATGAGACATACCTAATATTCTTTTAATAGATGCCTTCCTATTTAAATTAGCTAGGATTGATTTCATTTTGGGGTGGGGGTTCCAATCTCCAGTCTTCTGAATCATTTTCAGCCTAATTTTCTGTTTGATTTTTTTTTTCCTGGCTTTGGGGTCTATGGAGTTTATTAGAGAGCAAGCATTCGATACGTTTTGCAAAGCACTATCCATTGTTTCCTTAAAACTAAGTGTGATTATTAGGATACAAAGAATGTAATTGCTGCAACATCCCTGGCAATATGCAATAGTATGCAAGAGCATAACCGAGTTTTCTCATAACTTAACAGGCACGGGCTTTGGAATTTGTGGAAAGAAGAGCAAGATAAGCATTCGAAGGAATTAATTTTACGAAGTGATGTCCTTCAGTTGCCATCTGCCTAGCAGCACCCTCTTAGTTCAAGAGTTAATGCACTTGAAGTCCTTTCTCCTCTGTCCACTCCTTCCTTTCCTAACAAACCAGTCTCTCCTTTGACTTTACCTTTACATTCCTCAGTATTTTCTCTCTCTGTCTTGTAAGCTTACTCCCAGCACACACTGATACATAGAATACAGTCGGTGGCTCCTCAGGGTTGTGTCTCATTTGCATTTTCCTCCTCCAAAATCAAGGATACTGTGTCTCATTTGTATTTCTCTCCAAAATCAAGCCCAATGCCTGGAACAGAGTTGGCAATCGGTGAATATTTATTTAAAGAAACAATTAGTACTGTAAATTATGGTATGGTTCATTTCTTTCAAATTTCACCTTTTCTTATGTTAAATTTTCAAGAGAGGTTTCTCTGCAGGATTTATGTAATTCTTCATTAAATTTCCATGATTTATTTGGCTTCTTCCAAAACCCTTTGTTCTTTCTTAACTCCAACATTTCCATATTCTCTTCTACCACTCACCCCTTCTATGTAAACCCACATATAACCTATGTACCCTACACAACAAGGTGGTCCAGGGTTCATGGCTATGTTTTTTTAACTAAAAAATCTCCTCTGAAAAACCTTGATATTAATAGCAGCACATTTTAAACACATTTTAAACTACCTTGTATTTCTCTGGCTCCACTCCATTGTTGCTACTGTCTACCCATTAATACTTAGGAAAAGGGTTTTTTTTTTTTTTTTTTTTTTGATTGCTTAGTGACACATGGTTATGTTCAACATTTTATTAAATATAATTTGGGGAAGAGAGAAGTTTAGATTGGACTTAGACATGCCTTTAACTTTATATGCTTAGAGCCTACCTCCCAAAGTTCTCTGGTACAGTCATTATCCTAGTCTATAGTGTAAAACTCTATTTGTGTTATCTGTCTCAGAATTCTGAATTTCATGCTGTGAAATATGGGGTTCCATTTTGTAACACTCCCTTTCTAGAACCTACTCTTTATTTTCAAAGAGAACAAGGATTATAGTGGAAGAAAAGAATGAGGATAATAATGGCTCCATTTTACAAGCACCCTGTCAGGTTTTTGTGATGTAACCTTCGTCAATTTAAGTAAAGGCAGGTGAGAAAGACCCAGGGGCTCCAGCCACACAAGGCTGCCCTACATGTACCTACTGTTCTATCTAACCCTAACTCTCTCCCAGTCTTTTCAAAAGGAGAAAAGAAAAGGACATGAATAGTTCCTGTCTGTTGTACTGCAAACTGGATAGAATATATCAAAGAGGAAATTATACGTCTGGGATTTGGAAAACATTCATTATAACTGATCATAGAACAAATTGACATGGACTGGTGCAATGTGCTGGCCTTACAGTAGATTTAAATATATAGAACAAAGGCAAGGACAAGCAATAGCTTAACCTTGATTTTCAGTCAATTTCCTTAAATATACTTTTAAGATTTCTACTATATTTTGGGCTTAAAAAAAATACCGTGATCCTTTTCTAAAAAGAGACTATGTTAAGCATCACATTGTATAAACAGATACCTTTGAGGCATTTAAAGTTTAGTCAGGGAGGAGGCAGGGAAGAAATACAGCAAGTGATAATACAATGTAAGATTTAATACTAACTGCCTTACTGTGATTAATTACCTTGTGCCTTAAACTCTTCTAACTGCTGTACCAATAGGACTTTATTTAATCTTCGTAACAACCCTATTACTAATCTGCATTTTACAAAGAAGGAAACCGAGGCACAGAGAGGTTGCCCAAAGCCACACAGAGAGTGAATGGTGGAACAGAATTCAAAGCCAAACAGTTTGGCTGCAGAGCACGTATGCATGTTTTAGACAGTAATAAGAGGTGACATGAGGCAGTACATACATGCTAAATGAGTGAGTATCTCAGAGGTGGCTAGTTGGTGGCTTGGGCTAAATCTCTTCCTTCACTCTTTGGGTCACACTCTGTTTTGCCTGCAGGTTGTTTTGAAGTTTCTGTGTATTTTAAAAAATTTGAAATTAATGGCCAGTACTTAAAAAGTGGGGGATTTTCCATAAATATTCAGATGTTTGGCTCTTCCTGATAATTCAGAAGATACGGATATCCTCTATCTACATTCTTATGAGGAAACATTGTCTGCAACCGCATAGTTGTTGTTCACTTAAAAACAGGCTTTAGTCTTCTGTTTGCTACAGTCCTCAGCACTCCCTTTTATTT